>JARHVA010001866.1:2990000-3018532 GCA_037957365.1 Torreya grandis | reverse complement strand
CAGGATAAACATGGTTTTGGATAGGATGATGATGATTATAATAAAACTGAGGTGTTGCCCCTAGTTTAGGATAGAAAGATGGAGGATGGGAGAAATTTGAATACTAATTTGGTCTTGGAATTAGATTAAAAAATGGCCAAATATGGTGATTAGATATGTGATGACCAATTATTACCAATATAAGGCACTGCAAGGATATAATATAGCAAGGAGACTAGGAAATGATGATGGGATCAAATACCTTTCATGCTATAAATTTGATTGGATGGGTGTTCAACATGAAGAGGAAATGATAAGGATATTAATGGGATCATGTACCTTTCATACTAGTAAAGGGTAGTTGTATGGGTGCTAGATATGAAAAGGCCTTGATAAAAATTGATGGGTGCTAGATTAAAGTCTTTGACAAGGTGATGTATATTGATAAGGCCTAGCCAATAGGATGATGAAATGATGGATGACCACTTAAATTGGGTTCCAAGACTAAATGTGGCATCCAAAGATGAGATGGATATGAAGATAGGAGATGGATGGATATGGATGTGACTAGGAGATTATGGATAAGACAAGACACCATGGACTATTATTTGGCTTTTTACAAGTTTTATGATTTTTAGAATTTTTAACAAATTTCAATTTTTACAAATTTTTGGGATATGTATATACACTATAAAAATAAGGTTACTATTAAAGGGAATACCAAGCATATCAACCAAGATAAGGATGGAGGGATGATGGATAGGATGATAAAGGATGACAATGATGGGGATAAAGGATGAATGAACTAGGGATAGCCAATGACCACATCATGAAGGCACCAAATGGTTATTTACCCAAGTGTCCATTAGAGGATGTACCAAGATGGTGTAATAAAAATTTTTAAGACATCTTCCAATTCCTTACAAATTTCAAGATATGCAGGAATAAATCGACATAATAGGATTGGGGATATGATTATAGACTATGGATAAGGTTGATGAGATATGAGAAGTATGGAAAGATAGATAAAGGATATGAAATGGATGGATTTTCCCCAAGTGTTGAGGAATAATGAAGATAATGGATTATTTTACCATGATGTCAAAAACTAATTTTTATCTTGGTACTTACCCAAGGTGCTAGAAGATTGGTTTCCACCATTGGATGAATGATTTTTTTTTACTCTTTGACTTTTGTATTGGGCATCTCAGTTTATTAGATGATGGGTGAGATACAAGGCATAAAAATTTTATGAATTATTTATCCAACACCTATTATATGATGGATGTTAGATGCTTCGATGTCTTGGTGGCCTTTAGTGATTCTTGATGGTGACCCCTCTAGATATCTAGACTGGGTATTGTCATTGCCCCTAGGAAAGGCAATGTTGCCCAGGAGGGTGATGTGAGGTATGGATTTGATTAGAGGTTGATTTTGATATATGGTAATTGAATACATGTTAGGATCAATATATGATGGTGTGATGGGTGATGGAGGATTATGACTAATATGAATGATGGGATCATGATAGGATGGGGTGATGGGTAATGGAGGATTGGGATCAAGATAGGATAATATTATGGGTGATGGGGGATTAGGACTAGCAGTCACATACACCATTGAAGGTATTAGAGATGATTAATTTGATTGGTGCTAATTGAAAAAATAATTTAGGAGATCTAAGACACATTTACAATGTGGTTCATATTTGATCTGATTATTTGATAGATGATCAGCCATATGATTTTGAACATTTGACTGTATTTGATTTTGACTACCTCCTGGTGCCTAATTTTGGGCTTCACCAAAGGATATTGATTTTTGACTTGGAATATTATGATGATTGTGATGGTCCCCTAGTGCCTAATATTGGGTTTCACTAGGGAGAAATGCTTTTGGATTAGGTTGATGATTTGATTCTTTTTTATTTTGATTTACAAGATCAAAAATGGTTTTATCATGATTTATGACTTGTGGAATATTATATTAGAACTTTGGATTTGTGTCACATATTATATTTCTTAAGTAAGGGTCCAATGATGCATGATCATATTCATCCTTATAGAGGGAAGTGATTAAATGATCATCAATGAGGAGAAAAGGGTCTATGATGGATGATGACGATGGTGGTGAGGATATGATGAGGTCAATGAGTGGTGATAGGGTAAAAGTCTTCATAAGGGTTCTTAGGAGACCCAGTTTTGACATTGGATAAAATCTCTTGAAGATCAGTAAAAGGATCACTAGGACTAGCTATAGTAGATACATCCAAAGGAGGATCAGACTCACTCTAATAAACTTTGATAGATAAGGATTACAAGAAATAATTTATGATGGTATAATCAAAAAATATGCCAAGAATGAATTGGAGATATCTAGATTATATGTGTCTTCTAAATGAAAAGTATTATCAACATAGATGAGAGATGACATTTTTGGTGAGGAATCTAATTTGGATAAAGGTGATGAACATGATCCTATAGAAGATAAGAATTTAGATGCTAACTTTGAAGCTAACTCTAATGAACGAAATACAATGCTATGAGTAGGAGAGTACTTATTCACAATTGACATCTCATCATGGGGGATTTGATATGATGGGTAAGAGGGAGATTATGGAGGAATGATGGATTCAAGGAGAGGGTCATAAAAGGGTTCATGAGAGATAGGATGAATAGGATCATTGGAGATAGACTCAGCTTTGATGGAGGGTTTTTCAAGGATGGGAGTGGTGTCTTGACCTTGGCTTGGAGAGGGAAGGGCTTGATCATGACTAGGAATGGGATCTTGGAATTAATCTTTTTGCTTACCTAGGGATTTAGACTCATCTGGTTTATCATCAATTATTATATCACCATGGTTAATGAGGTCTTGGATAAATTCTTGGAAAGGTCAACATAAATTAATGGTATGCCCTTAGGTTTGATGTTATGGATAATACTAGTTTTCACTATACCAAGAGGGAATAGGCTTAATAGGGTCAAGATGTTAATTAGGTGGATAGACCATCATGTTAGTAGTGACTAGTTGGTTGAACATGGACTCTAATGACATGGGAAGGGAAGTATAAAGACATAGTTCATGTTGTGACTTAGATGAAGTAGCATTAGAATTATGATGAGATAGTTATGGATATGATTAGGTTGAAGGATTTGAGGTGGCCAAGATTGGATTCCATTTTCTAGTATGGGAATGGGAATTCAATGGTTTATGACTACTGGATGGAGGATTGATATAGGATTCACATGACAAGACTTGGATGGGAGGTGCAATGAGATGAAGGGGATAAAAACCTTTGAGAAGTGGTACACCCATCATAATGAGTCACAAAAATATCTCATCCTTATTGTCATGTATGTATTGGTTGATGAAGGTAGGGTTTAGTTACATGGTGATGATTGCTATATGATGGATGATATGAGGATTAGATAAGATTATTGAGAAATATAGATTAAAATGATTGAGCTAGTATGATAGTTGATAATGGAGATGAGATAGACAAATGGATTAAGGACTGTGATCAAATTTCAAATTGATAGTGTAATAGGTTTGAACAACCTATCATCAATGTCTAGTGGTCAACTTAACAAAAGGATTGAGGTATTTTTATGGGTACGTAAATTAAAAACTAGAAAGAGGATGAATATGATGGGTTCTAGTCCTAAATAAGGCAAGATGATTGGACTAGAGATGATTAGATTGATATGTTTGCTAGATTAAGACCAACAAGGTGATAAGATGCTAACAAGATATTGATTATGATATTATATTTGACCAAGTGGATTAGGATGATAGGATGGTATGGATTATAGGAATAACTTAAAACCTTAGACCAATTTTCTCAAGATGGGATGGTAGGTGATTATGTGGTGAAGGTGATTAAGACAATGAAATAAGGATAAATATGATGATAAAATGATAAAGGCGTAGTGAAAGGTGGATGGTTTAGACTCATATTTTAACATAAATCCCACTAGGATAAGATGTTGTGATGATTGTATGGGTGATGAAGGAAAATTCAAGACAAGTAATTAGGTATAGATTTAAGACAAGCTATGGATGATGAGGTATGATTAGGGGATGATGTAAGTTTTTAGTGATAATATGTGACTAAAAGGATGTAAAATATAATGAGTTATGTACATGAATGAAAAAAAATATTTATAAGGTGATGGGATAATGAGACAAGATGATATGGGGATGACTAAGACTATAGAGGAGGTGGACTTAGGATGGAATATGGATGGTGAGATAAAATGTGATTAAGATAGGCAATGGATGGAAAGATGAATGATAGGTGGGACTAAGATGGTATAGGACCAGTAGGATGTATAAGAAAATAATATATATACAAGGGGATGATGACTGAGGATGTTTAAAATGAAAGGATATATGTAAAAGATATGATGAAGATGTAGGGTGATTATTAGGGATGGAATCAAGATGGTGATGATGATAGGATGTGGGATGATAGGGGGTAAGATAAATGATAAGTGTATATAGTTAGGCTAGGATGGGATGAAGACAAGTAGAATGTATAAGAGAATAAATTATGTAAAATAGGATGATATTAGGATATATAGGATGTGATTAGGAAGTAGGGTGATTGATTAATGATAGGTGTATATTGTTTGATTAGTATGAGAGAGTAGATGGGATAAAGATAATATATGATGTGATAATGAGATGAGATAATGAGGTGAATTTAGGATAATTTATAGGTAATGAGGTATGATTAGGATGTGATTAAGATGTGACTAAGAGGATATACAAGAGATCAAGGATATGCACAAGGGGATGAAACTAGGATATATCATATGATGATTAGGATAATAAATGATAAGGGGATATGGTTAGACTAAGATGTGATAGAGATGATATGGTGGATGTGATTAAACAATGGATACAATATGGTGATTAATATATGTGAGTGAATGATGTGATGGGTAGATATGGTTATATCATGATGGGATGGATAAGATGGTGATTAGGTAAAGATGTATAAGATAAGGGGGTGATGATCAAGGATAGTGGGATATGGAAAGACTAGGATGGGATTAGGTGATTATAGTAAGTGGGTGATTATTTGGACTTGGGTAAAGATGTAATATGTAATTGGGATAAGGGCATGACTAAGGATAAGTGGTTATGACAAAGAGAAGGATATATAAAGAGACTATGTAAAATGATGACTAGGATATAGAAGATGAAATGTGGATGATGAGGATGTGGATCAAGATGAGGATGATGACAAGGGTGATGAATAGAATGTTGAGGAAGATATGTATAAAGTAATGAAATTATTAGGATAGAATATACAAGAGGACCTAGATAGGATATGGATGGGTAAAAAGATGAATCAACTCACAAATAGTATGGGTCTAACATAACACACACCCAAATAAGTAAGCCACAACCTATAATTAGTAAACTCAAGGGTGTGTATCATGATTCCCACACCATCAAATGGCTACACAAGTGAAAATATAAGATGGTGAACCATTATATAATTGACCAAACCCTCTCGACCTTACTTGCACTTGATGGTTACTTCAGTGTTGATACTGATGCCTATAGTGGAACACTATTATGAGTGAAAGGTCCTATGTTAGAATGAATAGGATCTCTAAGGGTGTCACCTATATACATGAAGGTACATTTGGGCCCAAGTCCATATAGGGTGTTTTCTAATACCTATTTTATATAATTAACTCTTCCCCTTCATAGATGACCAATATGGAGTCAATTGTTTAGCCTAATGATAACTATCCCTAATTTTTATACTTTGCCCAAACATAGAATTTGGTTAATGTACGATGATGAAATCCACAACACTAAGCCCTATAGAACCCATGCATCGGTGTCAATTTCACATCATGTGCTCTCCTAGGGGGAGGGGTTAGCAAATAGGTAAAACACATGATATAATTAATTAATCGATCTAATTACCTATGTGAGCTTCACACAATATGAAAAATTATGTACAAGTAAAAGACACACATTCACATAAAAAACTATGTAAAATTAATTTTAAAGAGAACAATAATATATCTAAATCAATAATCTAAGGTAAAACTAACCAAAGTGGAACCCCTCTTGCAAGCACAAAGGTCAAATATTTAATAGGGGTGCTAATAGTCCTTAAAATCCTACAAGAAAAAGTTTAGTTATTTAAAATTTGAAACCCCATGAGTACACATGGAAATATCACAACTATAATGCATGATACCACTACTTGGATGTAATACCATTAGACTAAAATGGAAGGATTGTCAACTGACTACGATAGTGACCATCATGGTTAGACAATACCACTACTCTGACTAATAATACCACTACTAAGAAAAAGATGCTAATAGTGATATTACAAGATTTATACAAACTACGTAAGTTTGTCCTAAACTAATAATAGTCTATAAAATAATACAATAATAATAGGGCCTTGTTTTTAATACAAGTAATGATGACCAAACTACTGTAACATCCTAGAACTAACTCTGAATATGCTAAGTTACAATATCATGACTTTTAGTGATAACCTTACTATTTTCAAGGCAATCTTATAACTAAAAAAGTAGTGGTATCACAAGATATGACTAGATCAATAAGATGAAGGGTCAGCAGCTTCCCTTATGCTTTATAAACCCTAAAAGATAGAATATTTCCTATAAGTGGACCTTTAGATATCAAATTAATACTAGATAAAATATGCTAATAAATGTTTACAAGGAAATTTTGTTGATAAAAAATGAATGCTTTGAAAACTTATAGCCCTTAAGACCTTAATTCTCAACTGAACAAAGATTGGATGCCTTATAATTCATAAACCAAATGTGGCAATAGAGTAACTTTACCATTTTTGATGGTTAAGTAATACCACTACTAAAAATAATGATCCCACTACTTACAGGTCAATATCACTATTTGAATAGTCACAAGATTATCAGATACCTAGAAGACCTTGATCTTGGATTAGAGGTTATTCTTACTACTTTCCTGCACATAGATTCAATAACAAAGGGAAACCAACCTACAGAAGTATATACCAACCCAAAATAAAAGATAATTTGGAGCCAACTACTAATTTAAAAAAAAATAGTACTAGAATCTATGTTACCACTAATAGCAGGTAAATATTGATACTTGTAAAGTGGTAGGGTTGTTAAAGTTGTCTAGCTAGCTCAATTTTGCAAAGAAATATAACTTGTCCTACACATAGAAAATAACACACCTACAAACAAGCCCACAGTCAATCTAATATGTCTTAAAATACAAGATTTTAAGTAGGAGTTCTAATATCACTACTAGAGTCATTAATATCACTACTTATATGTCAATCCTATGACTGTTGGAGTCACAATATTATTTAACCTAAAACCCTTAACTACTAATGGCCTAACACACAATATCATGACTTGAGTCAACAATATCAATTAAAAAATATCACTAATTCTTTTTCAATCTCATGACTTTCCTAGAACACGTGAAAAATAAAAAATTTGGGTTTGATTCCACTTCTAGTTGGTCCTACAATCAACTATAATGTTTCCACCAATATTAATAGCATAAATAAGGGAGGTTGTCCCACTATGGTCACCAAAATGTATTAGGATTTTGAGATCTATATGAATTCAGTAATACAAATTCCAACTCAAAATACAAACCACTCAATAGGAAGGATTTATAAAGTAAATCAAAATGACAATAAGCTTATCAATTTCCCTTACCTTACGTTATCTCCTTCCAAGATTTTTAAGTAGATGATTTAGACTCAGATTGATAAAAGTGATAGCTTTATTTTGGATTGTTGATGGATGCTTGATGTCTTGATTATAAATATGCAATAGGATTTCTAGAATTATTTTGGCATTGTTTCCATATCATTCTTCTTTATGGCTAGAGGGCGGAGGAAGAGGTTGGTTAAATAGAGGAAGAGAGGGAAAATCAAGGGATCAAATTCAAACTTGGGCCTTTGAGATATATGGTTGAGGAATTTCCATGTAATTTTGTATTCTATGAAAATATATAGAATAGGATAATTCTAGAGGCAAAGGGGATAAATTGGAGAGATTTATAGAATCCTGAAATTATATAAATCTCCTCATAGGGTTTAAGGGTTTAAGGAAGGCTAGTGTAGGGTGGTGGGTAGGCAGTTAGAATATTTATGAATTTAAAATTGCCTAGTAGGATTAAGGACTAGGTTAGTAGGTAATGGGGTTTATTAAGGGCTAAATGATATGATTAACTAGTCTTAGGATAGGATAAAAGTTGCATGGGATGTAGGAATGGGGTATGGGTAATAGGATATTAGTTATTTTAGCTAGGAAATATGAGATTTAGGCCAAATTAGCAAAAAATAGTGTTGAATAATAGGAATATTTGTTGACTGTAATGAAGCAATCCATTTTAGGTGCATATAGTATACATTGCTATCTTAACATTTATACTACTTACCAGATATTGCATATTGCTATGTATCTTAGTATAGTCAATTTTATCATAAACATATGCTTCACTTGTTTTTTTTTTGAGTTATTAAAGATTACATATAAGACCCCAGTCCACTACACTGATCCATACATGCTATCATCTACCCACTTGGGGAATATACACCATTATAGGTTTATTAATTTGATATACATGCCCAGTTGAGGGCATCTCCTACATAGTTGTTACTATCAAGTTTTATCCTTACATATCATACATTCCAATTTATGAATTGGTATATCTTGATATTTATCATTTCTACTCATTTCTCATATTTTTTTCCAACTATCACTAGTTAGACTTAGCATAGTTACATCTTATAATTTATGTAGATTTTTACTACATAGTTATACATGCTTTCATTTCTAGTTTTCCTAGATTAGACTTGATTGTGTTTCCTATTCATCTTCTATTTTTAAGGAATTTGAATATTCCATTGATCTTCTATGTATGTATTCTTTGGAAACGTGCCCATGCCCCTTGTGTGTTCTTTCCTAATTTTATATGAAGAAATTTGAACATGTCCTTCCATGTAGCTCTAATCTAAATTGCTTGTTGCTTACGTATGTGGGCATTTGAACATGTCCTTGTATGTTTTCATTCTAAGATTTAGTGACATGTGCCCATGCCCCTTGTATTATGTCCCCTTGGCCTAATTTTTCATGCCTCATGTGTTTTTATGTATACTTATTTGTATGCTTCTTCACTATGACAATTATATTTGATTATTACACACACACACACACACACACACACACACACACACACACACACACACACACACACACACACACACACACACACACACACATTTTTGATTCCATGAGGGACCTCATGCATCTACCCTTCCTACTTGGGTGGAGTGATGGACATCATGCCCCATCCAAGTAGATAGCTAATCAATATTTTTGTTATACACATTTATTAAATCTATATTGACACCCTTTTGTAATGCTATATTAAAACATACATCTTACGTTACCTACTTATGCTAAAATTCTTTTACATTTTGATGTTATGTGTGTACATTATATTAGACTATCATGTAGTTATCATATGTATGATTTAAATACCAAATGTTATAGTGATACTTATTTTAAGGACATTTATTAAATAGGTTTGACAACTACCCTTAAAATAGGTGGCACTGATAGTAGTTTGTCATAGAGATCAAGTTCCTAATTTTCTACTCATAGATTATTTTTAGCACATAGGCTTAGTTTTAGAAATTAGAGATAGGTCAGACACATGAAAAAATAGGGACTTAGGAATTAGTTTAGTCACCTAGATTTTAGACTAGATAGACATTAACACCCATATTGAGACACTAGCACCATAGGGTGTTACCATCCATAATAAGCTACTAGTATCCAATAGCCCCAACTTAAGGATAGTCTAAATTAACTAGACCAATACACCAGGTATAGTACAAATTTGAATAGCTATAGTTTTAGGTTTGAAATTATGTTCATATTTTTCTTGGATATACTCATTTTAGATCAAATTCATACTAGTTTCTTAGATTTGGGGGAATTGTGCATGGAATGATCACTCTCATATTTAGTTTAGTTAAACAAATATAATATTACATACTCAATTCAATATTAGTGTACTCAGATATCATATTGGAGGCATGTGCATGACACATAGTTTCCATTTACATAGTTACACACATGTTGATTAGATGGAATGGTAAATTCCATGTCATTATATATGTTATATACACTTGATATCATATTCCAAGTTGTCACCAGTTTCATGCCTTACTCCATCTTTAGTGGTTGACATTCCTAAGTGGCCCAAAGTTTCTTAATGTACCCAATTGGTTACATAACTAGCATACATCATTATATGTACCCAGTTAGCTACTTTCATCACTTTCCATAGTTCATTTTTAGATTCATGTACTTCACATAGGTGGGAATTATGGATTCATGGCCTACTTGAGTTCCTGAGCCACCCACATGAGAGGGTTAGACACACTTATAGTCTTATCCAAGATATTCACACATTATGATACACCAAGTAGGGGTGGGAAATGATGGAATCAAAAATAGATTGAATTATTGAGCCACCCATATGAGGATTGAACAAGTTATTAACTTAGTCCAAGATTTTAGACTAGATAGACATTAACACCCATATTGAGACACTAGAACCATAGGGTGTTACTATCCATAATAAGCTGCTAGTATCCAATAGCCCCAACTTAAGGATAGTCTAGATTAACTAGATCAATACACCAGGTATAGTAAAAATTCCAATAGCTATAGTTTTAGGTTTGAAATTATGTTCATTTTTTTCTTAGATATACTCATTTTAGATTAAATTCATACTAGTTTCTTAGATTTGGGGGAATTGTGCATGGAATGATCACTCTCATATTTAGTTTAGTTAAACAAATATAATATTACATACTCAATTCAATATTAGTGTACTCAGATATCATATTGGAGGCATGTGCATGACACATAGTTTCCATTTACTTAGTTACACACATGATTAGATGGAATGGTAAATTCCATGTCATTATCTATGTTATATACACTTGATATCATATTCCAAGTTGTCACCAGTTTCATGCCTTACTCCATATTTAGTGGTTGACATTCCTGAGTGACCCAAAGTTTCCTAATGTACCCAAGTGGTTACATAACTAACATACATCATTATATAAACCCAATTAGCTACTTCAATCACTTTCCATAGTTCATTTATAGATTCATCTACTTCACACAGGTGGGAATTATGGATTCATGGCTTACTTGAGTTCTTGAGCCACCCACATGAGAGGGTTAGACACACTTATAGTCTTATCCAAGATATTCACATATTATGATCCACCATGTAGGGGTGGGAAATGATGGAGTCAAAACTAGATTGAATTATTTTGCCACCCATATGAGGATTGAACAAGTTATTAGCTTAGTCCAAGATACATAATGATTTGATCACTATGTACACTCACACACACAAGTTGTCACTAGGTCCATACATTGGTTCGCATACCTAATGTGGAGTATTTGTTCCTTTCCTCTCTCTTTACTCAATTAATTTATTTAGCATAGTCTTTTTATTTTGATAATCTCTTAAGTAAGGTCTAATTTTTTATGTTTCATTATAATTCATTGCTTTGGATCATATTTTAGATACACATACCCAAATTCACATACTCGGACTCAGATACATGGTCTTCGCTTTCTAGGTAAGTCCAAGTGTGTTTCATTTTCCCTTATACTAGTAATTTCACTTTTTTGTATTCTAACATAAAGAGGGGGAAATGTAATCACTAAAAAGTGGTATTTGGGTGCTAAGAGTGTTGCTTGATTTATCCTATTTATAGCTTAATCCTAGACCTATCTTAGAGATTTTACCATAATTTTAAAGCCATTGTGTAGACTAAAAACATCTTCTATCAGCCTAAACATAGTCCTAAGATAGCATTCCCAAATCCCAACTTAATGTGCCTATTAGCTTCCTAGGTGGACATTATAACCACACCAAGGACACTACAACCACATGGCACTAGTTTCCCCGACTTGGTGTTAGTTTCCCTTGCCCTAACTCTCTCAAATGGATACATTTTCAAATGTGTGCCCCTCATAAGGATGGCATAGGTACATTTTATCATATATACAAGCTACATATCTCTATAAATACAAGAATATTTGACCTCTATTATCTAGATGAAAAATATATGAAAAATCCTATCCAAATAAGAAACAAGTTTAGGAAAATTAACATATTTGATCCTTATTTTTCCCTACTTTTTCACACTACCATATAAAGCTGACCTAAGCCCAGATTTCCAAGATTTTAAATCTCAAGCACACTAAATGAATTCAAGACCACTCTCAATATATCATTCACTTGCACTTGCACCAAGTACTATATGGGAGAACTTTATTAGACTTGATCCCTCCTTAGAGTATTGGTATGTATGCAACTCTCTTCACAAAGGAGTGTTGAGGATGTCTAGCCTATCCTACTAATAAACACATAGTTTCAACTCATGCCATAATTTCAATGAGGATTAGGGTTTTAAAATTGAATAAGGTTTTCTAGGCATAATATAGAGTTCTAAATTTTATGTGCATAAGAATAGGACTAAAAAACACAGGCACATGTGCTCCCAAAAAATAGGAACATTCCTACAAAGAGGACACTAGCACCATTTAAGGACACTATAATTGTATGACACTATTTTCCATGTGGGTTGATACTATCTAGTGATTAATCATAACACAATACCATATTTTTTACACTCATACCCATCCAAAAACCAATTTTTATAACCTAGATCATCCATGATAGTCACTTTTTAGATAAGTCTCTATTTATGCATATTTATTACTATTTTTACAAAGTAAAAATAATTTAAAATACATAAAAAAATAAGTGGTTAATTATTTCATATTATTTAACTAATTTAGACATCTTATACCTTTAATCTAACATAGGATTTACACATATAAAACCTTAAAAGGTTAAATCAATAAGTATAAATGCCTTAATCACCATTAAAAACATATATGTGCTAGAAGTTGAGCATTGTAAGATCCTTAATAACACTATTCGAAATATCATCATAACCTCTTTGAGGATCCTTAAAAAAGGTTTTTATGCCAATATGAAACTAAAAAATAGGTTTGTATGTCAAAATTAGAACCTCAAAATTGGTTTGTAAGTTAAAACTATGAATAATTTTTTGCAGATAAATTTTAGACCCAAACTACTTACGTAATACCATCATTATAAATTAATATTCAATATATAAATTAAAAACTCTTTGCATGAACCACATTCATGTAAAAAAATATAGTTGATCTATATCTTAAAATTATATAGAATGTAACAATTTATCTATCAATCTACTTAATATAATAAATATGATTAAATATTCTCAAATTGGCCTATTTAATTTGTCATAAAATATATCAATTTTTTCATACCCATGTAGAATGCCCCATATATACCTAAATCTTTCCAATTTGTCCCATTTTAATCATATAATCTATCTTAAATATGAACCATCTATTTTTCATGTCCTGAATGTCTAAAACATCCCACTTTATTCCCTCTTTTTAGGTAAGGGATGCATCTTGTGAATCAATCATCTCAAAATAAAAATTTATGCACATCATGTGTGTTAATGATTTCACAACATGCCCTATTTATTATAGAATCATGGAATCCATTTTTTTTTCACTCCTTAATGTGATTTTGGGTTATTTGGTCTCAACACTCTCAATTTTCCTTGGTGCAACATACTAGTTTTCATGCCAAACTAGGTCCCATAACCATCAACATTGTAAAGACCACATATGTGTGATAAAACTTCATATTTTACACTTAGCATGAAAGTGGAGTCATGATATCTTAGTATACATTTGAAAACATGGCTTGATTAACTCTCTTGAGCTACTCCATAGGTAGTTTTTGTTTACATGTTAAATCAACCGATGAAACCTATCCCATTGAGATGACCAAGTCCATGAGATAAAGTTTAATATTTTTCACTTGGTTTAAAATTGAATTTTTGATGCAATTATTAAAATTTATAATCTCATAAAATATTTTTTAAAACCCTAGTTATGTGTGTTGTAGATGATTTTCAAAAAAATATAAGTTTCTAGACCTAATCAATATTTCAACCCCTAAATAGGTATATGGGGTTCAAAATTACACTTCTTAATTATAATCAGGACTTAGTTCCATGATTAGGTCTATGCATGAGCTTGTTTTCCTCCATTGTTTTAATTAGGCATTTGAGGCCCAATTAGGTCTTACCTTGGGAGAAATTTGTATTGATTTACTAGTTAGGTATTTTAACCCTAACAGGTTTAGGAAATTTATAGTTTCATCTAGTAGTACTAATCAAATTTTAGATGTGATTAGGTCTTGGCATATTTATCAAGCTTCTATATTGGTAGTTAATTTGTATTTCCATTTTAGGTCTAAAAATTTTAGGTTAGCATGCCATAGTCTTGATTAGGGAAATAACCTTGCCTAGGTCAAAAACTATTTCCCCCAATAAACCTTTATTTATCGAGCCACATACCCTAATTGGATTTATGTGCCCTACACTATATAGGAATAATTCTATGTGGGATTCTGATACCTAATTAGAAATAGATGCCCCCTACCAAATATTTACTATTTAACTTAGACATCAAAGCCTACACAAATCTATGGGCCTCCCTATTTTAAAACATAGTGTTATTCAAGGTCCAAGACTTGATTAGGTCTTTGGAACCCATTGAACCAAAATTAATGGTAATATTTGTTGGACTAATTATTTAGTTATAGAATGAGTCAATGGTAAATGTGTATCATTAATAAAGATTTAAAAGCTTGGTTAGAAAATAATTTTTGATTTTTTTAAAAAATAATGCATCTTTTTAAACATGTATGTGCCTCCTAGAAGCTCAATTAGGTTTGGGAAGCCTTTTTTGAGCTAGTTTTGGTTTTTTACCCGTAAGATATGAGGTGTCAATTTTTTGAACCATTTATATCACTGATAAGATAATTATAACTCCATCATAATGGTAATTTTGATTTTTGTATTTTTTGTGAACATTAATTTTTTTTATATTTTTGTCTTATATTTTTCCAAGGAGATTTTAATTGTCAAATCTAACTTGTGTTTTTATCTTATTTGTAGTTGAAAATGAAATAAGGTGTATCATTTAGATAGAGAAATAAATGGTTGGTGAGATCATTAATGGAGGTAACTACATATTTTAGGGAAAATAATTTTCCTCTATGGACACAATTTTCTATATATTTCCAAAAGAGATCCATTCTAAGGGCTGGCTCATTTTGTACTCCATTGGAACACATTATGAATTAGTCATTTTTTATTTGTTATAGTGTAATATCTCTCTCATTTTTTGGTGTTTGATTTTATGCTACCAAAATTATAACTAAATGGAAAATGTAAAACTTATTTATGATCTAAGCAAACATTTTTTATTAATACAACCTTTGGATATTTGATTTCATTGTCTGCACATGTAATATAGTGATGATGGATTTCCTCTTCATGTCATTATCCTTAGACTCTAGAACTAATTCAAATTTTAAGTTTTATAAATGATAGATATATGATGAACTATTTTGAGTGTGCATTTAATCAAATTACTTATATTTGAACTACATGAAAACAAAATTTTATTTCCTTTCCCCTCTTTATTTTATACATTGTTATTAAATTAGTTAACTAGGGTTAGTATAGGATTTAAATGAAATCACTTTCTACAAGCTTAAATCTTGATTGTAATTTATGTTTTATTTAATTTTTATTTAATTTTCTCATTATTGAAAGTATATAATGCAATGAATAAACATAAAATTTAAACACACTTTCATATAATCAAAACCTCTGAGCATTGATTTTAATCATATGGAAAACCCTAAAAATACAAGTTGATTTTATTTCCTAAAACTCACATGAAAAAGACTAATAAACTTGCATTCCCCTTTAAACTTCTTATAAGATGAAAAAAATATTTAAATCTAAGTTAATATTCTAAATTAGTAGGTCCCTTGTATTGGAAAAATTCAATATAAACCCAATGGATCACCTAGTACACCATGAATAGTAATAATAAACCTTGGTGTGTCCATATGAGCCTCCTTTTAGGAGGGGATATATGGATGACTATCCCACCTAAGTTTTTGTGTCAAATGACCTATCAACAGATTGGTGTTAGAGGTAGTGTTGATCCTATTTTTGACAACCCATCTTTTTTGTTTCTAAAGACAAGATTTTTAAATTGATTCTTTCATATTGATGACTTTGTCATAACATCTGAAACTACTAATTAGGGTTCTAAGTTCATTGTATCATTTGAGTATGCATTATTATGATGAATTTTTATTAAAACTTTTGCACTTAGTTAAATTGTTACTCTAACTTATAAGTGGTTTCAAAATCATTCAATAGATTCAATGAAAATATTAATCATGTATAGGAATTGGCATAGAACTAGTTAGTCGATCATGTGGATCAAGTGAATATAATGTTAGTGGTAAAATTTTGAGCATTTATGGTTTAATGCACATATTCACTACTAAAATGATAATTCAGATCATGAAATTTATATATGAATGGTTTATGTTGGCATTATTTTGATCATGTTTGAAGTTGTTATATATATTTCATCAAACATATAACTTTGAAATGTTTTAAATTTGAACTATTACTAAGCTTGATGATTTTATATCCTAAGACCTAAGGGTTCATGCTAAAGTATTAACACCTATAAGACCTTTAAATTTTTTATGTCAAGATCATTACATGTTAAAAGGTCAAATTCCTATGGATTTAGACTTAAGAGATGAGGGACAAATGCTTATTAATTAAAAAAAATACCTAGGGGTTAAATTATAATGGACCTATATGAAGTATTAATACAAACCTAAGGTGATAGACATAAAACTCAATAATGACTTAAGTGTTTAATGTTGATTATGGCATTTGAAGTGGTGGTTTGATAGAGTTTATATTGAAATTTTTGTGGATTTAATGTTTTAGAGATATGGTAGACAACATGGAATTTGTTTGAGACGATAAAATTTATGGCATTAAATATTGAGGTACATTTATCATCAAAAGAAACTTAGTGATTAGTTTAATAAAAGCTTTAGTCATATTTAAATTTGCAATAATTTTCAAAGGAATTTGGCAAGATTGGTAATAGGTCCTAACAAAATTGATATCAAATGATATTGAGACATGTAGACAAGATAATTATGGTAGATCGAAACAATATAAAAGGCATTTTTCATATGATTGATTGTCATTCTGGATAATATTTGGGTGGAAGTAGAGATAATCTTGGGAAACTTATATAACCAAGTAAGATTTTGAGATTTATCATTTGAAGTATATGCTTTTGAATGGTTTAAATTATTTGATGGATTCTCACACAGTCATGCAAAAGAGTTTTGTGATGTTATTCAAAGCATGAAATTTGGTTTTAAGTTTTAGTTTATAAAATATGCAAAATTAATTTCATGTTTTTATTAGTTGAAAATATTTAAACCACATGCATCATTTCCTTAATTCTGAGTTAGTTAAGCTTTGATGACTTTAGTTTTCAATTATCTAGTGCATCGTAAAATTTTGGTTTTGGGTTCATGGATGGCGAATATGATATAAATATTTAAATTTCATCATTATTCTTATTGATAATAGGGTTTTAAACAAGATTAATTTATTTTTTTATTGGTTGGTTTTTCATTAAGAAGATGATACAGATTTTGGTAAAATATTGTTTTATTTATATTTTTAAAAAATGATAGATAGACATGCATTTTTAGTTTAAGATTCAGTTAGAAGCGGTGTAGAATTTTGATTACATTTTATTTTTTGTTGAAATATTTAAAATACATGCAATTGTGTACTTGTTTTTTATTTTTTTGAGAATGGATGAATCTCAGTTCTAGGTTCTATGACGCTTGATAAAGACATGGGTTTTTGTTTTATGGCTAATTAACTTGGAATAATGGTTGAAAATTTTAATTTTGTTTTGTTTTTGAGTAATATTTAGTTTTTATCAAGGTAATATGATAGTTTTTTGGTGATTGATAAATTTTAATCACACAGATGATGCATGTCTAACTTTGTTATGGTTTTTACTAGTTTTTTTCTATGTTGATTTGAAATGATAATGGTAGTTTTATAAATGAGAGTCACTCATTTTTTTTATTCTTGTCAGTTTTGGGTTTCTATTCGAGTTATGAGGTTATTGTCTGATCTACTTATAATTTTTTATGGAAGATTAAATATGAATCTTTGGTGCTACATGTTATGTATTGGTATTTTCAATTTTAAACCATGGCATATTTTATTTGGTTTGGTTGGAAAATTTTGTATGGAAAATGGATATCATAAGGCATGCTATGTGTATAAGTTAGTTTTCATTTCAAAATAGTTTTTGATATCATGAGGTAATAAATACATATAATATTTTGGATGACTGATTAAATTCTATACATACAAATTTTGATATAATAAATCTTGCATGATTGAAATATTTTTGGCTTCCATACAATGTCAGTGAATATTTTTGGATTGACATAATTATTGATTCAACTTGGTTATCGATTTAAAGAGGAAATTTTTTCTTAAGATTGTATAAATTCAAAATTTTAGTTTGATTTCTTATTCATAATCATTTTAAAATGAACTATAGATCTATATTTTAGTAGTTAGCAATAAAGATATATATTAGTTTATTATAATAAAATTAGTGGTTTGAGTAGATTTTGTATATAAATTAGCCTTTGAACAATGTTCGATTATTTTGAAGAAATCCTTGGTCATTTATAAGGATAATGTTGTTTATTCAGATGGTTTTCAGGAAAATTTTGTTTATTTTGAATTCATAAGAAAACCCTTGGTCATTTTTCAAACTGTGTTGATGAAATGATGTTTCAAATTTTAATCAATTTATTTATATTTATGATAGAACTTTATATGAATTTAATATATGGTTGAGAATAGTTTTCATTGTAAGCAAGTAATTATGGTTTTGATGTGTTTCATATTTTAGAAAATGATAGGGTGGACACCTCATAATTCAAATAATTCTTGTCATAATTTATGGAGGAATGATCAAACTTGGAATAGATCATATTCTCACATTTTTTCTTCTAGAGGCCAATATTCTAGAGGTAGAAAACCTAGTAGAAATTTCCCTAGACCCTTTAATAGAGGTACTTAGTTGTCCATTCACTTTGATGCCTTAGATCCTGATTTTTGGGATGTTCTTTATTCATTACCATTTAATCTTAAAAATAATAAAGGAAATTGATGACTGAGAAGATCATAATAATAACTCATCCTCATGAATGTGGGAATCTAAGTGCTTCAACTTAGTGAATGAAAATAACTCTATAGTTTAAACACAATTTAATTTCTCTTCATTCTCCTCAACATCATTATCCATTACCTAAAAATGACTAGCATCAGGTTGTTAAGTTGCATTTTCATGCTTTAGTACCTCTTAACTGTAAAAATCCATCATCTAATCTTGTGAATCTGATTAAATCTTGTTCAAAATTGAATTTTTTATATTTCCCTCATCATTTCCTAAAATAAGAAAGGTTGATGCGTCTTAATCATAAAAGATAGGAAATAAGTCCCTTAGCCTCCCCAACCATAACTAAGATGGTAAATAAGGTTAAGTTGGAAGTGGATGATGAAGAAAATGAAGAGGCTATCAAGTTGATTAAGTTTTTTGCTAACACCATGAGTTACATAAAGTATTTGACTGATAAGGGCTATCCATTGATAGAATTTTTTTTAGGTTCTGATGAGAAATAAGATGTTGAGTGATATTTAATTATGTTACTTTGACACATTTTTAGATACTATATATGTTTTAATGATGATTTAAACTTTATTTTGATAGAGGTTTGATAGTGGTTCTATAATGGTTTGATAATATTGAAAATGTTTTAGATAGTATATATTTTTGATGTGTAATATATGAATTAATGGATAATGCATATGTATAAATGTCAGATGTATTAATTTACTTTTAAATAACTTATGTTATTTTTAAATGTTTTTGCATAATAGGTTTATTTAGATGTTGTGATGTCTAAGGCCCCTCACCTAATTAGAGTCTATCCACTTTGGTCTATTAATATTTATTTTGATCTTCAGACTTAATTTAAATTCTTAAATTAAGTTAAGTTATAACTAAAATTTAAATGAATTAATTAAATTCAATTAAAACTTAAATAATAACTAACTAAAGTTAGTTATAACTTATCCCTCAACCATATTTTGAGAGGAGGATTATAAAATAAGATCAAAGTGACATTTGAAAAGGAGGAACTTTACACAATTATTTTTGAAGACTCTGATTTGCTTCAAAATTCATCATAATACTCTTTTTTGTACAAAATCTCTGAGATAAAACAACTTTTGTAGATAGATCAGCTCATTATTTAGTTTATAAACTGATTATCTAAAAGTTGTTAGGTTTAATATCTTATGATGATTTTAGGTTTACATTCATACAAGTAGAATCCAAACTATTTGACCTAAATACTGATGAATACTTTGATATATGCAACATGTTGTTGATCCATTTAGATTGTTTTGGTTTTTATATGAAGGATTTATGTACTGAATATTCTATTTCTCAATAAAATTTACTTCCTCTTTGTCAAGATGACTCTCTTGTCAACTCATAATGTTTTTTTTATTTCATTTATGTAGTTTTGTTTATATATTTGATGGTTGTTTCATTTAATAATTAATTTAATTTAGATTGACTAGCTTCTATTTTTAATTTTTGTCTTTGATTAATCTCAATTATTGTGTTTTTTAAATTTTTTAATTAGTTATATTTTATTTAGTTGTTTCATATTAAATCTTTAAAGTTGTATTTTTTAAATTGTGCATTCATTTACTTATTTATGTTTAGGCATAGATTAATTATTAGGATAGAGTTATGTATTAGATTAAATTAAGTTTATTTGATTATTGATTCTTTTAGTTTAGTTTATTGGTAAATTTATTTTAGTTTTATGTTTAGAGTTAAGTTGGTTTTAGTTTCTAATTCAATTGTTTGTTGTTTTATAATTAGATCTTGTGTAATTATGTTAATTTTTATTTCAATTTATTTCTTTGGAATTCATTGCAATATTTTATTTTTATCTTTAAAGTCTTCATGTTTTTTTTTTTTTTTAAAATTTATTTTATCAATTTAAAGTGGAATGTGAAGATTTAAAGGTATTTAAATGAGCATAATTATTTATATGGGACAAAAATCTTTCCTTCAAGTGATTATCTTGATCATATATCTTATTTTTAGGATAGGATAGATTATATATTCACATCTATTTCCTTCAGACTTAAAGAGAATATTTGATTTATAAAATCATAATAAATTATGGATTAGTATTTGGCATACTTATTATTTAACAAAACATTTAAAAAATCCATGTGTATCTTTTAGATACTTTGTGATTTATTAGACAATTACTATTAGACTAGTACGATTCCACCTTAACCTTCACAATAGGCAAAAAGGATGATTCATTGATGTAAAAATTCTGATCATCAAAATATTTGGTGACTCCATTAGGGATCCTTTTAAAAATATTATTTTTATTATCTATTTTATTTTAGTTACCTATGATCATTAGAGGTTCACACCCTGTCATTAAACCTTTAGTTGATATTATTGAAGATCAAGTTGATATTGCTTCTAGTCTAACTCGATCTATTTGGTATAATAAACCTCAATATTTATTTTATGTTATTAAAGTAGTTAATCAATAATTATAAGTAGCATAAATTAATGACATTAATGCAAGTTTTAAATGTGAAATACAAATTCATATTCAATAAAATGATTATAGAATTAGACTTGACATTGAAAAGATTTTGCATGCCATTCTTCCACCTATAATTCATTTTCTTTTAGATTTCATTCATCTTAAAGATTTTATTGCTCCTATTGATCAACATGATAAAGTGATTAAAATAGTTGAAACTTCAGATGGAGGATGAACAAGAAAAACATTAGAGGTTTCAAGATTTCATTATGGGCTTTCAAAATAATAGATATTGATTTGAATAAATTGATGAGGAAAATGACTTAGATGAAGACATTTCTTAGCCCCTAATAAATCCTTGGATTCATGGAAATATAATCAACATTGGTGTTCATATAGTTAAGTTACCTTCATCATAGGGTCTCAACATCCCTAAGTTCTCAGGAAGCCCTAGTGAGTCCTAGGAATATCATTCAAATGCTTTAAATTTAGTTTGTGCTACCCTTTATATTATTAATGATAAAATTTCTTTTAGATTTTTCTCATAAAATTTAGAAGCTAAAGCATACCAAACATTTATTAGTCTTCTAAAAAGTGTTATCATCACATGGAAATATATTAAAGATTGGTAAGAGTTATGTTTTGGTAAACCAGAAAATGATTTATATTTAGTAAATGAATTGGTTAATATTTTAATAGATATTGGTGAAACCATTAATGGGTTTATAATTATATTTACTAGATTGCACCAAAGAATTCCACCTAACATTAGACCATCTAAAAAGTTGTTAAGATTATATTTTTTTAATCCTTTATTTTTAAAGTATAAAATGGATAGAGAAGATAAAGATATAATGGATTACGATGAAAAAACAACTTTATGTATAGATTATGAAAATAAATTAATTTTTTTTGGTTTTAATGATAGAACTATAACATGTGTATATTAAAATATTTGAAAATCCATTCATAATATTAGTAATGAATTGGTCACCATCAAATGAAAATTAAATGATAATCCATATTTTTAAGGTAAGTCATCCTTTTCTTAGAAAAATAAAATTGAATAAAAAGTTCTTTATTACAACATTTTTTAACGAGATAATGATCTAAATACTTGCATAGTTGTTAAAAAATTTGAAAGATATATTCTAGAAAATGAATGTATTTCAATTGATCTAGATAATAATATAAACATCTGTGGGAGTAGTGAATCTTTGGATAATATCATAACCACAAATATTATTAATACTAGATAAAGTATTATCCTAGTACAGCTAAAAATAATCAAAATTATGCTCAAAATCAAGATAAAGTTAAGAATATACAAAATAATCCATCCAATAATGCTATAACAAATTCCAAACATAATGGTATATCAACAAGTTTTAATAAATTATTATAATCCTAAAAACTATAAGAATATTCATCATTTAGATGTAGGATCTTATAATATCATTGATGATTTATCTTCCATTAAAGCATGATTTTCATTATTATAGGATTCTAGTTTGTTAGGACAACTCTAAAAAACCAATGAGGGCATTAAAAATTCAAATGCTAAGGATATTTTTGTATTTTAGGAAGAAAGGAAAATAATTAATAAAATTAGTCAAATTTTTTTGATCGGATATATGATCCTCCTACAGATTACATACCACCATTCTATATATCTATCCAAATTATTGATAAAGTTATACATAATTGCATTTTAGATACAGGTGCATCAAAGATTATTATGCCTAAATTTATCACTGATCAATTGGTATCTCTTATGAAATAGATAATAGAAAACTCATAATTTTGATTCACGTCAAATAATTTGTTTTTAAATTTTTGAGATATTGTGATCAAAGTTGCACAAGATGAAAAGATCAGATGTATAACTAATTTTAAATTTTTAGATAACTAGATAATCATGCAATGATTTTGGGTATAGATTGGTCTAAATAAATTGGGGCATTTATTAGAAAAGACACTACTTGGGTTCCAATTGGGAATGAAATTGTTTTATTTGAAGAGAGGATTAGTCAAGTAATCCTATTGACTCTATACCACTGATTATTTCTTATGTTGAAATAGGAACTGGTACATATGAGTTACTAACCCTTAATGAACATAAAAAACAACACCAAGATGTCTTTTTCAAGAATGATTTATGGATTTTACATTTTGACAGTGCTTACTCACAAGTTGGAAGTGGTGTAGGAATTTGTCTCATTTATCCTATAGGTAATGTTTATTATTATTCCTATAAATTGTATTTTGATACTATAAATAATATAGAATAATTTAAAGACTTACGTATTGGTTTAAAAAAGGCTATAGAATTGAATGTAAAATAAATAGAGGTATTTGGAGATTCTGAATAAGTTATCGGATAGGTAAGGAAAGTTTATAAGATAAACCAAATGCATCTTCATCAAAATACTCAAAAGGTTTGGTCCTAACTTAAAAATTTTGAATGTTTTAATATCACCCATATTATTAGATAATTTAATATATGATATGATGAACTTGATGTATTTACTTATAACTTTACTATGAGTGATATAGAACCTAATGTTGATTTTTCATTTTTATATATTTTTAGAGATAAAATTCCTAATTTAAATGACATGTGGCCTATTTTTAATTGTGATGAAAATATTAATGCATTTATTAAAGGCAATTATTTTTATAATTATGATTATGTTATCAATTATGGAGACTATTTGTAAATGAGTACTAATAAGTTACTAGCTAGTTTGGTGATTTTAAAATCCATGTTTACTCCACATGATCAACCTAATATCTCTTGTATAGAAGAAAATTTTAAGATAATTACTAGAGAAACCATCCCAATAAATATTAAAATTGAAGAAGAACCATTGTTTGTTTTTTTGGGAATATAATGTACTCCTAATGAGAAGGTAAAATTTACTAATTTTTTTAAAAATAATTTATTGATATTTTTGCCATGTCCTAAGAATATTTAAGAGGGTATGATACTAATTTTACAAAACATGACATTCCTATTAAGCCTGGTATTAAACCCATTAGGTAGAAAATATGAATTATAAGCCCTTTGATGGAAGACACTATTAGCAAAGAGCTTGATAAAATGTTTGATGATGGTCTCATTTTTCCTATAACATATTTCAAATAGGTAGATAATTTAGTACCTGTGCATAAAAGAAATGGAGATATCAAATTATGTTGAGACTTTAGAGATCTAAATAAATTTAGTGTAAAGGATAATTTTCCTCTTCCAAGTATTGATTAAATTATGTAACAAGTTGAAGGATCTAAAATTATGACTTGACTTGATATATTTTCTAGTTATAACCAATTATTTGTCAATCTTAATGACATGGATAAGACAAATTTTATTAATTGAAGAGGAAATATTGCTTTCAATATAATGCCTTTTGGTCTGATGAACATAGGTGTAAATTTTCAAATAGTTATGTGTGTAACATTTTATGATTTAATCATCATTACCATGCAATTCAACTTACATGATCTTAAAAATCATTCAAAAAGGAGAAAGAAACATCTAGATCATCTACATGAAGTATTTGAAAGATGTAGGGAATATGGTATTTCTCTTAATCCTAAGAAATCAGTTTTTGATGTTATTGAAGGAAATTTATTAGAACATGTTATCTCTAAATATGGTATTTCAACTGAGCTTAAATGTATTAAAGTAATAAAATAACTACATCCACCTAAATATTAGTCTCATCTTAGGTATTTCTTTGAAAAAAATAATTTTGTGTGTAAGTTTATGTAAGAATTTGCTGATAAATCAAATCCTTTATATCTTTTTCTAAAGAAAAATTAGTCATATGTGTGGGATGTAGAAACTCATTTTGATTTTAATAATGTGAAAAATTACACTACAAATTTACCTATACTTTCAAAACCTACTTTGTTTAATCCATTCATTCTCTACATTAATGTAACAAAAAAATCCATAGGTGTTGTCATAACACAACATGATAAAAAAATTGTTGAAAAATATATCAGATATATGAATCAAGTTTTAAAAGACACAAAAACTAGGTATCCTCTTATTAATATTTTTTTTTCTTTAGGTATCCTCTTATTAATTAATTTGTTTTGTATTTAGTTTCTTTGTTAATTAAATCTCACCATCTCTTGATGGGAAATAAAGTTATCATAAGATCTAATGTACATGTTTTATCTTATGTTTTTAAAAACCTAATATTAAATGAATGTTGGAAAAGTTGATTTTAAGAATCCAAGAGTTTGACCTTGAATTTAAAATTTCTAAAACTATTAAAGGAAATGAATTAGCAAAACATTTGGCTAAAAATGCTTCTTCTAGTATTTTTTTTCTTTTATATATTGATGATTCATTAAATGTAAAACCTTATTTTCAATCTATGAAGGTTACTAATTTTTTAAAAACTTTTAAGTTTGGACTTGAAATGAAATATTGGGGTTGTTTAATAGCCGAAGCTGATTGGTACCATGATCTTTTATATTATTTTTAAAATATAGCTTGCCCTGAAAATTTGGATAAAAGATAAAGGAGATCATTGAGAGTGTAGGCTTTAAAATTATACTTGTTATAAAACTTTTTATTTTATAGAAACCATAATGGAGTTTTGCTAAAATGTCATACTCAAGATTAAATCTAGAAAGTACTTAGGGTATATGACGAAGGTAGTTGTGGTGTTCATTATGATGTAAAAATTAGAGCTTATATGATTTTACATGAAAGTTATTATTGGCCTACATTGTTTTGAGATGTTTATATGTTGGTAAATTCTTGCATGTATTATCAATAATTTATTGGTAGGGGTAAATTACTAGTAAAGCTTTTGAATCCTATAATTCCTAAAAACCCATTCACTAAATGGGGAATTGATTATATCAAACATTCATCCTTCTTCTTTCACTGGACACACACACACACACACACACACACACACACACACACAGTGACTGATTATTATACAAAATGGCTTGAAGTAAAATCATTAAAAATTTTAGTTACATATGAAGTTATATTATTCCTTGAAAATTATATTTTTTATGGATTTGGAGTACCTTATGAGATTGTTTTAGACAATGGTCTTCAATTTATTTTAAATAAATACTTAGAAATTCTAGGAAAATATTCTACTATTACTTGTCATTTATCTAAGTATTACCCTCAAGAGAATGGATAGGCTAAATCTACAAATAAAAATTTGATTTCTATTATGAATAAAATAGTTTGTAAAAATAAAATAAATTTGTATCTTAAGATATTTGAGGCATTATGGTATGATCATACCATTATTAGGAAAGATAAAAAGATATCATCCTTTTATGCTAACCCATGGTTTCAAATCTATATTATCTATAGACTTTCAAATGTCATCTACTCATATTTCCTTGCAAAATTTATTAAAAGATACAAATTTAATTGAATAAAGACTTGGTGATTTAATATATTTAGATGAAAGTAAGATTACTACTTTGAAAAAGTTGGAAGAAATTAAAATAAAGTTAAAGAAGTTTTTAGATAAAAAGGTTTCAAAGAAAGCATTTAAGGTTGGTGATCTTGTACTTTATTGGGATAAAGTCTATGAAGATCTAGGTAAGCAACATAATTTTGATTCACTTTGGTTGGGACCATATAGGATTATTACTATACTTAAGAAAAATGCTTTTTACTTACAAAATATGAAAATAAATTAGCTATGTTATTTAGTCAATAGGCATCATTTGAAATTGTTTCATTAGTATCTCTTTTATTTGTTTATTTGTTTTGGCTTTATTTTTTCCTTTTCTTTTTATTTTGATTATATTTCTTTTCTAATTATTTTATTGAATCAAATATAGCTACATCAGAATAAATAAAAAGTACAGAGATACTATTGTATTTCTATAAGTATACAATCATGGTAAGATGGTTTACATGACATAATTTGGATTTTGATTTAAAAATGAACTTGAGTTGGTTATTTATGTGTTTAAAGTGGTACTTATTTTCAAAAAAATTGTTTCAAGTGTTTGCATATTATTATTTATCTAGCCTAAAATTACCTATCTAATCAATCATTATCTTCATGCCATTCTAACTGAACACTTCATCCTTTAAAATTACTTTATTATTAAAAGGGTTCATGTCTATCTACTTGAGAAATAATTAATTATGATTGCACTCTCAGGTATTTTATCTTTAAATATGAATTTTTTAATTTTTCTACCCATTTCTAAAATCATCTATAAAAGTCACCAATGTTGATCCTATTTTTGAATCCCCTCTTTTTCATTTCTAAAGCAAAGAGTTTTAAACTGATTATGTCATATTGATGATTTTGTCATAACATCTAAAACTACTAACTCAGGGTCTTAATTCATTACATCATTTGAATATGAATTATTATGATGAATGTTTATTATGAATTTTACATTTAGTAAAATTCTTACTCTACATTATAAGTGGTTTTGAAAACATTCAATGAATTCAATGAAAAAATTAAGTATGTACAAGAATTTATAGAGAAATAATTATTTGATCATGTCGATCATGTGAATACTATGTTAGTGGTCAAATTTTGAGAATTTATTATTTGATGAAAAAATTCATTATTAAAATGATAATTTAGGTCATGAAAGTTATATATGAATGGTTTATGTTGGCATAATTTTGATCATATTTGAAGTTACTATATACATTTGATCAAACATATAATTTTGAAATGTTTTAAATTTGAACTTTTCTAATCCTAATAGTTTTATATCCTAAAACCTAAGGG
>JARHVA010001866.1:2980000-2985000 GCA_037957365.1 Torreya grandis | reverse complement strand
AATGGTGTTCCTAGAGGGTTTTTCTCCTCCTCAAGAGGAATTTGTCAGGGAGACCCTCTCTCCCCATACCTATTCATCATTATGGCTGAGGCACTAGGAAGATGCATACAAGCTGATATAGTTTCAAAAAAGCTATTAGGCATGAAACCTACCTCTTCCCTTCATACTATGGTTATACAATAGTTTGTGGATGATACCATCTTATGTGGCATCTCATCGGTGATCGAAGCTAGAAGATGGAAGAATATAATTAATGATTATGCCAGAGACTTGAGATGAATACATTTCTAGAAAAGCAATGTGTACTTCTTCAACACTCCTAATAAAATTAGACATATAATCATTGATATCTTAGATTGTGTTGAGGCTATCCTACCAACTACCTACCTAGGTCTCCCACTCTCAATCAAAGAGGTATCTTCAAGTTTTTGGAATGGTATTGTGGAACGTACATAGAGGAAACTTCTTGGGTGGAAGGGGAAACTACTCAGTAGTGCGGGTAAGTTGAAACTTCTTCGGCCATCCTTGCAAGGTATTCCTACTCACTTCATGTCTCTTTTTAAAATTCCTACATATTTTGATGAAAATATAGAAAATATCCAAAGGAAATATTTATGGATGGGAGTGGAAGACAAACAGAGAATGTCTTTAGTTAGATGGTAAAAAGTGTGTCTCCCAAAATCTCATGGTGGACTTAATATAAGATCCATCAAGAAAATGAATAAAGCCCTCCTCTCAAAATTTAGTTGGAATCTGATTCAAAACAATAGTGAGTGGGGGTAAATAACGTATGCCAAATACATGCATAACATTGATGATTCCAACTTTCTTCAATAGGCGGGATTACCCCAGGGGTTTGTGATATGGAATAAAAAGCTAAAAATTAGAAGTCTTCTCAAACAAAGAATTAGGTGGAAGCTTGGAAATGGCCAGTAGATTAAATTTTGGGAGGATAATTGGTTAAGGGACAAGCCTCTCATCTCCCAAGGAAACTATGGCAAAATTATAGACCTGACTACTTAGTTCTTTGGTGATAGGGTTAGTGATTATATGGAAAATAACAATGGGATAAGGAGCTACAAAAACCTTTTAGATTGTTGTGTGCATAGGCCTGAGCTTATCCCAAGAATTTAGGAGATTCGGCAATGTGTTTAGGAGATCATAATCCCACTCTTCCCTTGAGAGGATAAATAATACTGGTGGCCAAATAAGAATGGATCATTCTCTATCAAATCTACCTATCATATACTTACACCTGAAGCTCAGAATAAGGAGGTATGGAAAAAGGTTTGGAATCATAAACTCATTCTAAAGATTAACTTGTTTTGGTGGGCTGCTACCCATAAAAAAATCCTTACTCAGGACAACCTTCAAAAGAGGGGGTTTACTTTGGTCAATAGATGTTTTCTGTGTGGTTCTAGAGAGGAATCGGTTTCACACCTATTCATACACTATGATTTTACCTGAGATTTATGGGGCACAATACTTAACAACTTTAGCATTGAATGGGTTTGCAATTTTGACCTTAAATAAGTAATTATCCGCTAGAACTCAACCTTCACACATCCCTGGATTAAGGAATTATGGAAGCAAGCTCTACCATGCTTGAGTTGGACTTTATGGAAAGAGCAAAATCACAGAATGTTTAGGGCCACTGATAGAAATGTTGCTCAAGTGTTTAACTCCTTTGCTAGGACCATCTTGGAAAGTATTAAAATATCTCATATTAGTGTTGTGGAGAAACCCCTATCTAAATTTGAAAGTCAAATTGTAGCCAAATGGAAGGTTTTAAACCTTATCCCTGGGCATGATAATTCCAAAATTCTTTAGAGACTTCATACTAAATGGATACCACCTAAACCCAATTGGCTGAAACTCAATTTTGATGGGGCATCCAAGTTGAGTGGTAAATCAAGTGGAGGAGGAATAATAAGAAATGAAAAAGGAGGGATGTCTGATGTCTATGCTAGTGGCATTGGTTTCCAGAGCAATAACTATGCTAAAACTATGGCCTTACTTTGGGGATTAAAGTTAGCTATATCCCTAGGAATTAGAAATTTGAATATTTAGGGAGATTTTAAGTTGGTCATAGATGCCATTAATAAATTATCTAACGTTGGTATCCATCTAAAAGACATCATTATGGACATCCAGTTTCTTTTACAAAAGTTTTTCGAAGTTGAGATTACCCACACCTACAGAGAAGGTAGTAGGGTCGCTGATGCTTGTGCCAAACTTGGTCAGCGATTCTCAAGATGGAGGGTATGGTGACAAGGGGCTCATATACCCCCAAATATTAGAGGGATCATTCAGAAGGAGATGACAGAGCATGAATGATGCACATTGATGATGAAGATAGATTTTGAAGGTGGTCCACGTGGAGAAGGCCATTACAGATCATGGAAAATGATAACCTTAGTACTTCCTTGATTGTTGTGATTAATTCCTTGTATCATGAGGTGGAGGTGCAAGAGTTGCATCATGAAAACCAAGGGGGAATTATTTTCAAGCATGAAAGTAGACATCACTACGGCGGGCCATTTTGTAAAATGAGCCTTCACATCTGCATTTAGTGCAAACAGAACTGAGGGCTTGTTACTTGTTCAAATCTCAAGGTGGTAATTTGGGTATGAAGAGCTATAAATTCAAGAAATTTCTAAGGAAGCTAGTGGGAAATAGGCTTCTCGAGTTTTTGAGGTCATTGAAGAGTAGGGTGTTGATTCTAGGGGAGCTGCTGATAATAAGGAGAAGATGCATATAGAAGAAGCTGGTGAGGGTTCAGAGAATGAGAGTGACTGGAAAACAAATATTGGGGCCTTGAAGGTCCACATTCAAAATATGGAAAAGGTCTTCACCAAAGGCCTTCGAAATAACATTCTGCTGAATATGACTATGTTGGAAGCGATGGGTAATCCAAGGAATGCTGACAATGTGGACAATGAGAATCTTAAGTATCTTGTTAATTATATAGTTATGTAGTTTCATCCTTTTTGACTCTGGTCTTTCCAGTGTCTTGTTTTGCTTTTGTCTTTGTTTCTTAGCTATGTTGTTGGTTCGGTGTTGGCATCTTTTGTTTGCCAGCCTTCCTATCTTTTTTGACTGTATAGGGTTTGGCCCCTGATTTGCCACCTTAATTAATCAAAAACTAACTAAAGTCAGTTATAAATTATCCCTCAATAATATTTTTAGAAGATGATTATAAAATATGATCAAAGTGACATTTTAAAATAAGGAACATTACATAGGTATTTTTGAAGATTCTGATTTGCTTCAAATTTCATCATAATACTCTTTTCTAAGCAACATCTTTGAGATAAAACAAATTTTATAGATATATCAAGGTCACATTCTTTGATGGTTAAGTAATATAATTAATTATCATATATACCAAGTTTCATTGTTTAGTTTATAAAATGATCTTCTGAAAGTTGTTAGGTTTAATATCTTATGATGATTATAGATTTGTAGTCATAAGAATAAAATCTGAACTACATGACCTGAATACTGATGAATACTTTTTTGTATGTGACATGTTGTTGATCTATTTGGATTATTTTAGTTTTTATATCAAGGATTTATGTATTGAATATTTTATTTCTGAATAAAATTTACTTCATCTTTACTAAGATGACTCTCTTGTACACTCACAATCTTTTATTTTTATTTCATTTATCTAGTTTTGTTTATTTATTTGATGGTTATTTAATTTAATAATTAGTTTAATTTAGATTGATTATATTATATTTTTAGTTTGATTATTTGATTAATATAAATTATTGTGTTTTTTAAATTTCTTATTTTTCTCAATTAGTTAGATTTTATTTAGTTGTTTCATGTTAAATCTTTAAAGTTGTATTTTCTGAATTATGCATTCATTTAATTATTTATGTTTAGGCTTAGATTGAATATTAGGATACAGTTAGTTATTTTTTTTAATTTATATTTTTAAATTAGATTAAATTAAGTTTAGTATATTATTGATTCTTTTAGTTTAGTTTGTTCCTAAATTTGTTTTAGTTTTATGTTTAGAGTTAAGTTAGTTTTAGTTTCTAATTCAGTTGTTTGTTGTTTCAGATTTAGTTCTTGCATGATTATGTTAATTTTTATTTCAATTTCTTTCTTTGGAATTTATTTCAATATTTTATTGCTATCTTTTAGGTCTTTTTTTTTTCTTTTATTTTAATATTTTCTTAGTGGAACACATAGATTTCAAGGTATTTGAGGAAGCAAAAATATTCATAATGGACAAAAATCTTTCCTTCAAGAGATTGTCTTGATCATATATCTTCTTTTTCAGATATGATAGATTATATATGCATATCTATTTCCTTTAGACATAAATAAAATATTTTATTTCTAAAATAATAATGAATTATGGATCAATATTTAACATACTTATTATTTTCTAGAACATTTAAAAACCCCTTAAACATATTTTACATCCTTTGTGACTTATTATAACTTTACTATTAGACTGGTATAATTCAACCTAAACCTTCATGATAGGAGAAAGGGATGATTATTGATGTGATAGTTTCAATCATCAATAGGTAGTTCTTGAGCATATTATTTTAAACAATCATTTTTTTGTTGTTTTGGTCCAATCATTATGCTTCCCCCCACCTTGTTGCATGATTGAAAATCACATAAATAGATTGGCACTAGATGGAAGGCATGAGGAGGAATATTTTACATCTTTGATTTTTTATAGTATTTTTTCCATCCTTTATGATTTGCACACCCTAATACATGATTCAAATGAGTATCAATAGATCGGTGATAGAAAGAGTGCATACATAGGGATATTTCAGATCTATAACATGTTTTAACCTTTTAACAATCTTTTACATTTTATGCAACATATTGCATGATTGAAACACACATCAATAGATGGGTGCTAGGTTGGAGAAGCTATAATTTAATGAAATTTTTAAGTCATAATTTTAGAAACGTTACTCAGAATGAAATTCCACATTATAAGATTGGAAAACTAAAATCTT
>JARHVA010001866.1:2847500-2975000 GCA_037957365.1 Torreya grandis | reverse complement strand
ATAAAACTTCATCTCATTTCATGAAATATGTTTTCACTATAAGGTTTATATCTCAAGATGAAGCTCATCTCTTATCTCTCATGTTTGGGTGAGTTTGGGTCAACTATTTAACCTCTAAATATATTATCTAAAAACCACACATAAAAACCATATTTCAATGGTTTTTGGGTTTGCTTGGACAAACCTTGTATGGTTAATATCTATGGTGAAAAATATATAATTCTAACTTTCATTTTCCATGGTGGTCCCAAACCCAAAATTGAGATATTAAAAATAAATAAGTAAAGAGAAAAAAATAAAAATAAATTTATAAAAAAATCAAATTTTGATTGATTTAGGTAACCTCTAATATGGTTATGGATGTGAAACTAACAGTGGAAAAAATTCTTGAGTTGTATCAAAGACATCTTCATCAGGGCTATGAACACTTGTCTAGTGATGTTCTAATTTTTATTCACACCAAACAACATATATGAGGTAACCTATAATGTTTTGGGATATTTTTTAATGTTAAATTCACTCTATGGCATGAGTTGAAGGTATTAGGTATTTTAATGACTAGTGGTAGAATGGCTATGAGCAATGAAACTACTAACTTGATCAATTTAGATATGGATATGGATCTTAGATCTACTTAAATGGAATGAGGATGGAGATGGATTTACTTTAATGTGGATAGGACTCAAAGAAATTGAAAATAGAGGATAAGGTAAGGCATAAAATAGAATATACAAATAAAGAGCATGATTCCTTTCTATCCATCTAAAAGACAAGGATAAACACCAAACAACTAATGCTTGTGGACTACTACTTGAGTACACAAAATTGACAAACATAGTGAAAAGGTGTGATGGATATGATATAGTTAGCTATGAGTTATTAATTAAATATTTCTTATTATCAAGACTATTATAAAATATCTTAACTTCAAGATTATAAATACCAAAGATCATCTTAAACTAGATATGCATTAGTCTAGGAAGTTGCACCAAAAGGTGTCTCTACACAAATTCCAAAGAGTAACTTAGCTGGATTGTTACCAAATAAAAAAATCTATCAACCTAAACTGATATTTCACATTCCAATTGATAAAACATTATTAAATGATTACAATTTAATTTAAAATTATATTGCATATATCATCTTAGACTAAGATACTAGTTAGATCAAAACCACATACTCAATATAACATATAAATTAAAGAGACAACCATATAATATAGACTTGAAATACAACCCAAAGGATTTCTTATCTATATTGAAATGTCAAAGTTTATCCTCCCTTTGGAATGTGGGAGATATATGTGTAGATTGACTTGGTATGGGGATGGCTCATCACTCAAGAAGTTCTTAGAGTTTACATATATTTTAGAAAATACCTCTCAAAGGAGTACACATGAAACACTTGTCAAAGGATGCCACCAATAGGCAAAAAATGTTACAAAAAAATATAATACCACTAACTAAAATCATTCCTCCTATGATGAAATATTTGTGGTGGTGGACACCATTACTCCTATGGCTATTATTATTGAATTTTTTGTAATGGTGGGCCCAACTGTTGAAGATGTTGTTGTAGTCGAGATGGCTAGTGTGTGTGACATACCCTGAGAAACCTGATTACTTAATTAAATTTGTGAATAGAGAGCATGGCTCACCAAAATATCATTCTCATCATCCTAAAGTCCAACAAGGGTATCTTAAATAGCTAAGGGAGTTTTTCCATTAACTTTCTATGTTCTTCCAATGCAACCCCGATCTCTACATAAAGAGTCTATGTTATAAGGACCCTACTTTTATTAAAATTTGTCAATTTTTGTAGGTCATCATGGGTCTTATATATTTTTCCCTTGACCTCTATCCTAAAATATTTCACTATTATTTGGAGGAGGTCTTTAGATATGGTCTTCAAGATCAATTCCCTTATTTGATTGAATACATCATTGACTCTAAGTTTCCCTAGAATCATGATGGCTTACCCCTCATAACTAATGAATTATAATACTAAATTTTTCATCTCCTTATGCCATTCAATAAAGCTATCTCTCCTAGCAGCCACATGCTTTTGTCCCCATGTATCATTTAGAGTAGTTATCAAATTTAGATGTGTATAGGCCTTGTTTATGGCTAATTAGTCTAGAAAATAAAGTTTGGAATCCATCTTATTCATGTCATTTATAGGGGAGAATACATCCCCCCATTTTGGTAGGGATTCATTCATTGCATATTTTATTAATTGGATGACATCATACAACTTCTAGGATACTCCCTACACACTACCTATGATGTCCCTTAGAGGTTGAATGGTGATAATTTCCCATAGGGCATCCAAAAATTTATCATATATCTTACACATATCCTTTATTACTCCCCCTATAGAGTCTATAAAGGTATATGGGTTTTACATATGTTTACCCAAGTTAAAGGGGAGATTTCTATGTTTTTTCATTAATTAGAACACATATTCTCTTTATTCCAACTCCGCTTGCATCCCTTCAGCCACTATAGTTTTTCTCTTAATCTTTCTCATTGTCTTAGTTTCTTTGTTGAAATGAAACTTGACTATGGGTTTCTTGATAATGACCAAGTCCTACCAACCTAATTTTGCTTGTTGCATCTTCTAGATCCACTCATGAATATTCAAGGCAAATTATTGTTGTGAAGGTTCTATTTGGCCTATAGGAGTGGAAGAAGGAGACTAACTATAGGGGAAAATGGAATTAGGAGAATATTTTCCTAGTTGAGGGAAAGGAGGAATGGCTCTTCTCCATATATTGACCCTTTTAGGATCCAATATATCAATTATTAGTTCCCTTTCTTTGGCCTCTTTACTAATGTAATAGTAGTAGATTTTACCTAGGTCACTTGGCTAACTGGAAGGTCCAATTGGGTGGATGTTTAGGGAGGGGTGAACAAGGAATCAAAGATAATATAGTAGACTAGGTTCTCAAAGGGATCATATTTATTTAGTCCATAAGAATGAGGGTTAGAGGCATCAAAGAATGAATAAGTATGATGGGTCTTGAGTAAGTTTTGAAAATAATTAGTTATAGATGTATGATCAACCCCAACAACTCCTTTTGAAGTTTATATGGGGGTACCATAACTTGAATTATAGGGGGTTTTAGTTGGTATTTGAAAAAATGGACATGTAGTTTCTTGGGCCTTATTAGTTTAGACTGAAGAATCCAAAGCATGAGAAACAACTACTTGATTTAAATATTTTGGGAATATTGGAGTCGTATTCCTAATTTAGTTAAGGGTTTAAAACAAGAAATAAATAAATAATATTACAATAATTATATTATTAATTTGTATAATTAATTTGATTTTTTTAGCTTTTCAAAAATAGTAATGAAAGAGGAAAAATGTAACTTAGCTTAAAAAAGGAATAAGATGACTGAGATAGAGGATACAAATGGTTGTACAAGAATGGGATAGTGTCATGAACCTAGATATAGATTTCATTTGGTGAAAGGATAGGAGAAATAAAAATAGGACACTTTAAGGTCTGGTGTTATATTCTAGATCCTACTTTTTTTGTCCAAATTAGTCACAAAGATCTAAATTTGTTGGGTTTTATTCACTTTCCCTCTATGAGCCTACCTATGAAATTTTGAATCTTGAATATTGATGGAGATCCTTGTATGGATGATTTAATCTCCAACCCTAGAATTTCATAGTGCTTAGATAAGACTTGAGAAAAGAGGGGAGGTTTATGTGTGGAAGATGCATTAAACATGTATCCATACTCCTTATGTCGGAATGCTACCTAAATACCAATAATCTAAAGATGGATTAAGCCATATGTAATTCTCCCACTTGATGTGCTTTATGAAATAATTTTATGTAGATGTAAAAATTCCAAACTAAGAGTGTTTGAGGTGGTTAGGGACTATTGTGAGGGTTTGAATATGCTGGTAGTTATATTGAATGGTTTTATTCAAAGAATAGTGAAATTTGTCTTACTAGTCTTGATTGTATTCTTACTTTCTTTTGTAATATTTTCCAACCCCTTCAATTAACTTTGAATGGGATTTTATATAGATTTATTGGTCATTGGTTAAATGTATTCACACTAAGCCAACATAATGAGGAAGAGGAATCATAAGGAAATGGTCATCTGGGCTTAAAATGTGATTGGATAGGAGTTTTATAAAGGGACACCCTAGGTTCTAGTGCTATAGTCCAACTCCAACACTCATGTCCTATAGGCTGGAGACTTAGGGGAATATAACTAACATAGAAAATATATCTTGGCTAAGCTAGAATTAGGTCTTAGAAGTCTACAGATGACTAAGAATAAGAAAAAAGGTGTCTAGAAGGGTCATGAGAGCATGAAAGAAGGACCTATGGATTGGATGTCATAAACTACACTCAAGCTACTAATTTTGACCTTTTATATGACTAAGTTAACCTCCCCCCCTTTTATTTTAGTGATGCAATAAAGTGAAATAATAGGATAAAGGAAAAGTAGAATGTGTACCTAAAATTACCTCCAAGGGTGAAACCCTTAAAGGTATGTGATGTTGGGTGTGCATAGAGAGAGCACATTGTGAAGTGTAAATTTTCAGGAGAAAAAAAAGTAGATCAATTCTTACTAGATGCACTATATATAAAATAAGAATGTACAAAAGTTGGGTAAAAGAGAGAGGAAGAGAAAGGAATGAATACACTTCACTGGGTACATGGAATAACGAAAAACTTGTTGTGATGCCAAGTAATGCTAAATTATGATAGATATGTTAGATATGTGTTGTACCAAGAGTAATATCAGGAATGGAGTTAAGTGCTCAATTCCCCAAGAGTGGCTCAAGAATGCAAAGGATGGCCCTTTGGATCCATCATCACCTACTAAATGAAGCTATGTGATCGTGTATGTGCTAATTAATGTTTGGACTATTTGTCCAATCCCTTTGGGTAGGTGGCTCAATAATGCAAAGGCTAGCTATTACTTTGGCTGCATCATTACCCACTAAATGAAGATATAAACTAATTTTGATATGAATTTTTTTCATAGGAGGTGGCTCTTGAAGACTATGAATGTTTTGTAATCTAATAATGTGGCATGGATAGCTAAATATGTGTTGGAAACTAGGCCACTCTTGGCCACTTAGAAAATGGTGGGGATTAAGCTTGTATGAAAGCCACTCCAAGACTAGGCTATAGGTGTATGTGGAAGCCACTCAAAAATGATGCCAAACATTTATAGATGGAATAAGGCATGTAAATACTAATAATACCTAGGTAATGTACTAAATTTAGAAAGAAAAGAATTCAAATGTGTCATGCACATTTCCCTTAATCACTAGTGTCTAAAACATGGATTATGATATGGAAGTTATACTAATTTCCCAATATAAAACTAGAATCAAGAGCCATCATGTCATGCATGACGCCCATATATCTACAATATCTAATAAAAATTTTACTAAAATTGATGAATCTTAACTAATCTATGTGTGATAAAACTATAGTTGAGCTGACCTTTCTAACTATTTTTGAAAACTCTAGGTTTTTTGCTATTTGGATAGGAGAACCAAAAAAATGACACCCTAATATTTTTTGTTGTTACCCATGTCTAATGTTTTTGTCCTTTTTTAAATATAATGACTATTCTATAATCATCACTATTTTTCTAGTTTGTTCTACTTGGTTTAACCTCTGACTATTGTTTTGAGTGTTTTGAAAACTAATTTTTTAACTAGTAGGAGATCTAATCTCTATGATAAAGCCCCTATTTGTTTCCCCCTCTTCTGAGGGTAGGAATAAAGACCCTGTAATTACTAACCTAAAAATAAAGTGCCCTATAAATTGTTTATGATGTGAAATAAATGATATAAAAATGATAATAAATAATATGTATGAAGATATAGCATAGTTTATATTAGAGATTGTTAGAGAAATAGGAGTATACTTAGATAGATATAAAAATGTAATAGTATGTGCAATGTACTAAACTGAAATTGGAAATGTTAGTTGTTATTCATCAAGGAGGGATGAATCATGATGTCCATCATGGAATCCAAGAAATTAAGATAATGTGTTATGTAGATCATGACATTGAAAACATTTGAGAAGCAAACAAGTAACAAGCACACAAGTCAAGAATCAATAAGCACACAAAAGTGGCCAAGGATCCAATCAAATAAGGGACATGGGAACATGTCACTCAAACTAAAAAGCAATCATACAAGGCATGTTCAAATGCCACATATACACACAATTGGAAATAAGCAAGGTTGACATGAGGTCCACAAGCACATAGAAAAGTACAAGTAAAGGACATTGGAAAATGTCCTAAGGCACACACAAGAATAGAATCAAAGGATATTAGAAAAGAAGGCATGTATTATTATATAAATACAATTGCATCTAACTAATCAAATCAAAAAGTAAATTATGCAAGACATGAAGTACAAGACTAGGTATATGATAATTAATACATAAGTGCTATATACTAGTGAATGTCGATAGAGTAATCTATGTAAGCTAGTAGGTAATGTACATCAACATGATAACTATAGTGTGTGGTGTAAGAATGACATAACTTGGATGGTGTATTCATGTAGAATATACCTTTAGTGGGTAGGTATAATGATATGTGTCTCAAATGTAGAAGTAGTATGCCCCCTCAATGGGTAGAGTGAAGCAATCAAGGATCTAGATGACACTACACACACTTAAAGAAGATCAAGTGAAGCATGGTAATGTAGATAAATTGAAAAATAATAACATAGAAAAAAAAATGTAAGTCTATCATTGTAATATAAATTTAAATCATGGATAATGCATACATTAATTTTTTTTATGTTTTTGAATTATTTTAATGTTTTTGTATTTTGAAATTTTGTATTGTTTTTGGATATTTGATATATTGAATGTTTTTGGATTTTTGATATTAATCTATGTACAATCAATCATAAGAAGACTATGTATAAGTAATACTGAAAAGAAATGATACTAATAGATGTGTCTTATAAAAGACTCCCTATCATAGTATCTTGTATCAAGGAGAGGGATCATGTGTGATCATGAAACATGATGAAGGGTTAAGACTGTGGATCTAAAAGCTATGTATGTTGTAAATGCTCAAAGATATCTATAGTGGAAATTTATGGTGGCATTCCCATATAACTTTGAGAAGTGGATACAACTATAGGATTATTAGGGACCCATATGGTAGTAGGAGAATCTCTCTAAACATGTTTTTTATGTGTAGAGGTATGAGATCTCAATGACACTACCCTGGGTGTGGACACTATAGTTGGAAGCTATCTAAAATTTTGAAACTATGTTTTCTCTAAAATAGACCTATGTAGAAGTGTATGAACTCTCTATGCTAGCGATGGAGGCCTTGACTATGTTTGAATCTGAATTGGAGGAAGCACTAAAACTAGTAGATAAACTAAAACTAGTGGTGGAACTAAAACTAATGACTATAAAATAGTAGATGGATCTAAAGTGAGGAGTGGTAACTCATATGGAACTCCACCAACTATAAAAACTTGATTAACATGAATGAATTTCATGCATCTATAAACTATATAAAGTATTTCTTGACATTTTTGAATCCATGGTCGACAAAGTAACATATTAAAAATTCTTGCACTAAGAATAATAGTAAATGGTGTGGCCATATGTGTTAGACCAACCTAGAGAGGAAGTATAATCTCATCCAATGAAATATGTATGTGCCTACTAAATTCATTAATAACTATATCCATCAGGGTAATATCCTACATTGAATATCCCAAATGCTATAATAATGTCATAGTGCATGTGTTCATGTTGGATCCATTATCTATGAGAACACTATAAATGGGATGATTATGAATGCAATATTTGATAAAGAGTGCATGATAATCATAATCATCCTCAACTATCTCCTAATTTGAGAAGGAGATGGAAAACTCTAAAATTATATACACCAATCATGCTTCTCAAAGGATGTGACTCCACTGAAGGTGCCTGATATGTAGCTGGTGGAGGATATACATGATATGCATGGTGAACACATGATGTATCCCATATCTCTTATTTAGAATTATGTGGGAAAGGATATAAGAAAAACTTTAAAGCATTATCTTATGTTTACTTTACCTGAGGAGGTTGAACTAGAGTGTCAAGATTAATAATTTTGCCATCTATCAAGTCCTATATCTTGTGTTTCAAATTGATGCATCTATTTGTTATGTAGTATGGTGCCCTATGAAAATCACAAAATCCATTGTGATCATATCCCCATGGGAGAGTATTTTTTGGATCAACTTCTTGAATATTAAGGAGAGATATGATATTACATTCCAAAAGCTATTGTAAAACTCTAGTTGGCGATACTAGTAGATTGGAAAAATTTCACCAAGGAGGTGATGATAAAACTGGTCACTGAGGGGGATATGAATCTACATTAACTATTGGTTGATTTTGACTTTTTATATCATTGAATTTTATTTTATATGGGACTTTATTATTACTTTTGTTTATTGTTTCATATATGCTCATGTACTTGAGTTTTCCAATTAAAATTAGTTTGACTTCCCTTTCCTTTAGTGTATGACATAACTCAGTGAAGGAAGAGAATCTTTTGAACATTATTGAATCATGCAAATTTGGTAGAAGACTCTATTTTAAGAGATTTTTTAACTCTTGATTGGCCATGGAGCTAGTCATATTAGCTATGTTAGTCTTATATCTAAGAACATAATCTATAAGATGCTCATTTTACCTTTGTTTTTATTGTGAAACTTAGGCATAAGAAACTTTGTCACCTATGTTAATTTTGAAATTATCTAGGAGCATGTTAGTTAAAGTATTGAATTCATTGACCAATTTATTTGGTAGACTATAAAAGCATTATAAAGCATAATCTTTTAGAGTTCATGGAAATAGCTTGATTAGTAACTAGTCATTTGGTATATAGTCCAACCATGTTACATGAAAAGCTCTTAATTGTGTCTCTAAATCACCCTTTTAGTTATATAGATTGAGCTTGGGTTGAACAAAACCTGGTGGTAAGGGTGTAGAAGCAATATGATGTGCCAATGGTGTATGAAGTAGAGAAAAATAATCCAAGGCCTGTGTAGGTCAAGAGGCACCTTGCTCAAGATGTAGCACCTTGGATTGAAGAGATTTTATCTCTTGCACAAGGGTAGCCACATTAGGAGATAAAGATGTACTAGTTATAGTTGTTGGTTCTTCATAGGAAGGTTGGCCTGCTATAGGGGGTTAGTGAGACATAGATGCCCATGTAGTGTCATTTATAATTGATTTTGTTTGAGAGGACTATCCATTATTTTATTTTTATTGTTATTTTTGTAGTATTTTAAGCATAAAATCTTGCATGTCAGAGTGTTTAGTTAAGAGTTATTGAATTTACCTCTTATCATTTTCACCAAAATTGGTACATTGGGCCATTGTTAACGTAGGAAAATAAATTGAAAATGGATTGAATTTTTTACAACAATTTGTAATAAACAAAATGCAATGGAAGGAAAGAACTAAATAGAGGAAATGTAAAGTCCTAAAAATAACAAACTAGAATATGCATAAAAATGATACAAAGCTCACAAACATGTAAGGTGATACCTCAAAAGCATGGGACCTAGTATATGCAACTAGGGTTTGAAAAAAAAATGATTTTCAAAATTACTATGGTAAATTTTTTAAATTGAATGGGAAATTTTGATTTATGTGTAAGGTGATACCTCAAAAGCAATATGTCCTAGTATAGTGCAACAAGGGTTTGAATAAAATTATTTTAAAAATTACTTAAGGTAAGATTAAAAATTAAATGTGAATTTTTTATTTAAAAATGCTATAAAAAATCAAAAAATATTGGAAAAATATCAGGACATAGTATAGGCAACTAGAGTTTGAAATAAATTATTTTAAAATTACTAAGGTAAATTTAAAAATTTAAATGTAAATTTTTTATTTAAATATTTAAGAAAAAATAGAAAAATATAGGAAAAATCAACAAATAATTTACCCTGGGTTTTTGTGCACAAAAAAGTAAGTCAAGTTCACTAAATGATTTAATTATTTCAAAAATATTGGAGTATTATTCCTAATTTATTTAAGGGTATGGAACAATAAATCTATAAATAATATTTAAATAATTACAATACTGATTTGTATAATTTATTTGATTTTCATTGATTTCTAAAACATAGTTTAAAATTATATTGAGATGACTAAGATAGAGGTTGAAAATGGCTATGCAGGATTGGGATAATGTCATGAACCTAGATCTAGCTTTCAGTTAGTGAAAGGATAGGAGCACCAAAAATTGGTCACTTTGAGGTCTAGTGCTATAGTCTAGGTCTTATTTCTATTGTCTAAATTGGTCATAGAGACCTAAGTTTTTTGGATTTTATCCACTGTCCTTGTGTGAGTTTTCCTATGAAATTTTGAATCCTGAATGTTGATGGAGCTCCGTGTAAAGCTAATTTAATCTCCAATGCTAGACATTTATAGTGTTTGGATAATACTTTTGAAAAGAGGGAGGGTAAGTGTGTGTAAGATGTACTAAATGTGTATTCACACCCCTTATGTGGGAATACTACCTACATACCAATACACTAAATAGGGATCAAGCCATATGAAGTTTTCCCACTTGATGTACTTTACGTAATAGTGTTATGCAAATGCAAAAATTCCAAACTATGAGTATTTGAGGTGGCTAAGGACTAGTTTGAGGGTTTGAATATGCTGGTAGCTATATTAGATGGATGTACATAAAGAATAGGTAAATTTGCTTTATTGGTCTTGGTTGTATTCTTGTTTTCTTTTTTAATATTTTCCAACCCCTTCTAAATTAACTTTGAGTGGGATTTTATAGAGATCTATTGGTCATGGTTTAAATGTATTCATGCTAGGTAGACATAATGAGGAAGAGGAATCAGAAGGAGATGGTCATTTAGGATCAAAATGTGACTAGATAAGAGTGCTAGAAATGGGACACCCTAGGGTCTAACACTTTATTCCAATGCCAACATTCTTTTCATATAGGCTTGGAACCTTGGGGGATGGAACTCGCATGGGAAATGTATCTTGGCTAAGTTAGAATCAGGTCTTGAAAGTCTAAAAATGACTAAGAATAAGCACAAAGGTGTCTACAAGGGTCATGAGAGTATGAAGTAGGGACCTATGGATTGGGTGTCACAAGCCACACTCAATCTACCAATTTAGACATTTTATATGACTACATTACTATAGAGATAACTAGGATAAAAGCATTTATTGTAAGATATAAGTAATGAGAAGCTTATGTACTCACCCTTTATGTAGTAATAATCTAGGAATTATCGCTATAGATACCATTGTTTTGTTGAGGGAGATTGAGGTTGGAGATTTTTTCACTAACTACGCTTGTGTTGATGTTTTAGATTTTGACTCTAATTCATCTCCATTTTCCCCACCTTGGTCCTAAAGCAATTTAGTTGAGCTTGAATTGGTCTTCAAATCCATAGTGTCCCTAGACTAAGATTCCTATGGAAACCATTCATCCTCTATCACTCTTTATGTGGTTTCAATAATTGTCTCAGATAAGGAGGTTTTTGTATTGCCTTCTCAATATTCTTCTATGTACCATTCTCCATTTAGAAACTTTTATTAGCCATTTTCACCATTATTAGATATTTTCAAGGGTTATACTTTCTTAGATCCTAGTATTATATGCTTTTCTCCCCCTTAATTCTCCTTTTGAGTACCCTTTGTTGGAGTACCCTAAGGGGAAATATAAGGGTCCACCTTTATCTAGTATATAATAGGTGGTCTAGTGGGAGTAGTATTTATTGTTGATGAAAGGGAAAGAACAACAAATGAATCTAAAGGGATAAGGTGTGGAGATGAAGTGGTGGAAGTGATGGTTAATGGAGGTGATGATGCAATGGTTTCATATGGGGATAGTAATGGATACAAACCAAAAATTGGGAGGAGGAAAGAAAAGAGACTCACTTGATATTCTACTATGGGTGGAGGAAACGGCAAAATATAAAATACTACACCAAATTGAGTTATGATTATAGTACTTAATGTAGTTGTAGAAAGGCATGGAGGTGGGGATATTATGGTGGTTTCTATAATGATAACCACCAAGATGGATTTATGAGGTGACCCTTGAGTTATTCCTTGTTCACTTCCCATAGAAGCTTATTTTGATGGACCATCCTACTCTTGCCATGGAATTCTAGCCTATGAGAGAGGTATGGGATGGGATTTGAATCCCAAAGCTCCTTCTCAATTATTTGATAATCTTCCATGTTGGTATTTATATTATATTGAATATCCCTAGCCACCACCATTGCCATATTTATCTTATTCATCTTGTATTAAACTTTTGTATCATTCAGAGCATCGAAGAACACCTCATCATGCGGATATGACGCATGGCCATAATCAATTTTCACCTTAGATTTGAGTCTATCTAAATGGTTCTTGTCTATTTTCCTTGGATCCCATTACCTTTAGGGTACCCATTCAAAATAATAGAATGTTCTAGTCCTACCCATCAGGAGGGAATTTTCCAATTTGGTGTATTGAATTTAGCTAATGTTGAAAGGCATTGAGTGGAATAATCCCTATCTAGAATTCAAATTGACATCTATATAATCTACAAATTAAGCTATAATTTATTATTCTACCACCTTATTTGGTACCAATCAAGGAAGATACATGGTAAGGGCCTTGGTTCCCTCTATCATAATGATTATGTATTTTGGTTGGAGCTAATATCTACTAATCCTTCCAAGAGTCCTTATGTGATCATATAATCTAGGTATATCATTGACATGATTTTCCAAGTACACCATGGGATAAAAGGTCTCTATTTGTCTAGTCATGTTCTTCTCGAATCTATGGATGTGGATGAGATTGAAATCATCACAAATTCTATTCTTGGGATATTTAGGGGAGGGTTCCTAGGGTTCTTTGAAAACTAAGTGGAATATTCCCGTTATATAATTTAAGAGATAAGACATAAAAATTGTCATCTAGCTAGTTGTTTTACACTACTAACTTGGTGATTCAAATTAAAACTAATGATTTCCCCAATGGTGATGACCTTGGTGAAAGTGAGGATGGTGTCTAATAGGGGAATCTTGAACTCATTGACATATATTATAGTTGGAAAAAAATAGATTATATTTAATAGGGCCATGGAAATCCTAATTCCTAGCCTAAAAGTTTTAATTGGGATGGTAGAGATGAGTCCCTTGACCTTGAAGGTGGTTAGATCATGTGCCTATTATTAACATTATTGTCTAACATCTATTGGTTGATTAGGGCTTGGTTATAGGTTGCCTCTATGTTGGGGAGCTAGTAATACTTATCAAATGCATGCCCACTAACATATGCCACACATGTGTTATTTTATTAGACATGTATAATATTATTATAAAATTGACCATTTGAAAATAAATCATAAATTATGTCAATGTAGTTCATTGCATTTGGTTTTGTCACTGTGTCATGTAGGCCCACTAATCTGATCACCATTAGGTCTTGCCTATACCTTCATGTAAAGGTAAATAGTTTTGTAGGGCCATATGGCTCTACTACCTCAACTTTCTCTAAGATAATTAAGTAATGTTTGAAGTTATGATTTTAAAAAACTTCATCAAACCTTGTATTTATGTATTAATTAGACTCTAAAATGGATTAGATAGAGGGGGAGGTGGCAAATTTGAAGCATAATCTATTGTTATGAAATTAAACTATATTTATTTGGAACTATTTTAATACTATTTAATTAGTCTAATATTAGTTTTGCACTTGTAACTATTAATTCAACAATAATGTGATTGTAATTGATCAGGTCAATCATATATATTTCCCTTTTTATTTATTTGCTTTATTGAATTGAATGTAGTTAGTTAATTCATGTGAATTAATAGCTCCAACAAAATTTGTTCCCTTTTACTTTTGGTTTTTTCATATTTTGAAATTTTTTTGTGATGCATCATATTTTTGCAAATCTTGATGCTAGGTGGATTTTATTCATTGGTTTTTAGTGCTTCATCATCCTTTCTCTGACACTTTTCAAATTATCACTTCTCCTAGAAGAGTTACCTTGTCATGGCCAAATCCTTACATAGTTTTGAGGACATAGTGAATTTTTTCCTCCCTACTACCTCATGGTTCATTCTCTACCTTGTTAAAATTTTATGATTGTCTTGGGCCCTCAAGATGGTGACACTTGGAAAAATCCCATGGTCTTTCATTCCTTAGGGGTATCATATTGTATTTCATATTTTCAAAATCTCTAAGTGAATGGGATTATGACACCTAGAAACAACCTAAATTTTTGCTTCCCTATAAGTTTTTGAGTCCTCCCTTTTTTGTGTATACTTTAAGTGGGATGATGAAACATGCCATAATCCTAGTGCTCTACTTACCCTAAAGACTTAGGAATTTTAGGAATGATTTGATATTACTGAGACTATGAGATTATGACACATGGATGAATTTCATTGCTCTATTTTCTTGGAGGTTTTGTACATTGAAATTTTGATCCTATCAATCACTAAATGATTCGGATTTTAAAACTTTGCAACATCTAGATGCTTCAATTACCTTAGAGCTTTAGAAACCTTTCTAAGTGTTTGAAAAGTTGTGGGTGAGCAAGCTATCATTTTGTGGCATTCGTTTATCTAAAGATTGAAGTGTACAACTTTTAAAAGTTTAAAAAATTACTATGATGCTATGGGATGTTTGAGTTTGCATATAATACTTGATGGATACAAGTTTTAAGGAACTTGCATGCTGAACAATTTTTTTGAACAATTATGCCAAACATAGGAATGTTGGGAACAACTTCAAAGAACCTACACACCTAGGAAACTTATAAAAACCATTAATATATTATCCTGAGTAGAATAAACAATGAAAACCTAGATAGTCAAGGTAATGGAAAATATTATTAGCATTACGGGAGTTATCCTTAATTAGAAACTAGGCAATAAGAATTCTTGTGAAATGTTGTCATTGTTAAGCACATGATAAACATAAATTAATGATTCACCCACCATATATAGTTCCTTTTAGGATAAAATTGACCCCTATTCAATTTTTTTTTGAGAGGGGTATTTTCAGCACAACAATTAATAATAGAGCAATGTCAAGGAAATCATTTTAAAGGTAGGATTCACAATATTGATGGTTGTATCTCTACTATCTAGTATTTGGAGGTTCCATTAAGTGGTAATTAACTCATTTACACACACCAAATTAATGAGAATATCAATTTCTCTTGTATCCATTCCCTTCTTTCCCTCTCTTGGATCTATTCATGTTCTATGTGTGGTCTCAACAAGATATTCTAGGTTCATAGACATTTTTATATAGATTCAAAATACTTAATATTTTTTTATATTAGACTCACCATTTATTTTTACTTTAATAACATGCCTTGATTCCTCTAGAATCATGAAACCTTTTGTTTCTTTTTTTCTTCGCTTCTACTTATGCTTGTGAACTATTTGCTCTCAACAATCTCAAGTTTCCTTGGTGTTTCATATTAGTTCTTATATAAAATGAAGTCCCATGACCATTGACATTGAAAATACCATGTTAATGTAAGAAAAATTCATATTTTACACTTATCATGAAAGCTATGTATTAACCTCTGATTTTTCCTTTGAAAATTTAGCTTGCTTAGCTCTCTTAAGCTACTCCATGGGTTCATTTTAGTTTGCATTCCAAATCAAATTCTAAAACTTATCCCATTTAAATGACCAAGATCTTATAAGAAATTATCATATTTTTCACTTGGTCCAAAAATAAATTTTTGGTGCATTTATTGCATGTAAGAATATCATAAAATCATATTACAAACCCTAGTTAGATCTGTTATAGATTATTTTCAAAAAAATTCAAGTTTATAGACCTAATCATTCTTTTAACCCCTGATTAGTTTTTCAAGATTCAAAATTATATTTTCTATTTGTAATTAACACTTAATTTCACAACTAGTTATATGCATGACTTAGTTTTCCTCTATAGTTATAATTGAACCTTTGAGGCTTGATTAAGTATTGCCTTGGAAAAGTTTTGTATTGATTTTATAGTTATGTGTTTTTTCACAGATATATCTAGGGTGTTCTTAGTTTCATATAGTAATTTTAAATAGCCATTCAGTGATGATTATATCTTGGTGTTTTAGGTTAGCATCTTATATTAATTGTTGGGAAATAACCCCAACTAGCTTAATAACTATTCCCCCCACTAAGCCTTTATTGATTAGGTTATAGTCCCTGTACTTTATAGGCATAGTTCTATGTGGGATCTTGATCCTTGATTACAAAGTGATGTCTCCCATATCTAATTCTAAATGTGATACTCAAAAATTAATCCCCTCATGGGTATATGGGCTTACACAATTTTTAAAATAGGGTTATTTGTGGGTATAACACCTGATTAGTTCTTGAGATCACCTCAAACCAAAATCAATGATAATCATTATTTGACTATTCAATTAGGTCTATAATGAGTAAATGAAACTCATGTAGTGCTAATTTGGCTCTCAAAGCCTTACTAGTAAAATAATTTGAAAATTTAGTAAATTTTCATTTGATTAAACATATTTTGACTAATTTTTTGTTTTTTCCCATAACTTCTCACTCAAGTGTCAATTTTTCAAACCATTTACGATACCAAGACACTAACTCTAGTTGGGATAAAAATATACTAGATAGATTGATGAGATTGGATAGACATTACTTCTATAATCAATTATATATAACCTATATATGGGGTGGGGTTCACCCTATCACAATGGTAATATCAATTTTTGGGCTTTCTTTATATAATAACAGTTATTTGTGTTTGTATCTTCTATTTTTTTAAGGATCCTTTAATTATAAAATATGACTTATATTTTTATATTTTTTGTAGTTATAAATGAAACTAGGCATATGTTTTAGAGGGATAAAGAATTTGTTGGCGAGATCATTAATGGAGGTAGCTACATTTTTTTTATGAAAACTCCTTTTCCTCAATAGACAAAAGTTTATATGTTTCTAGATGAGAGCCATTCCAAAGGTTGGCTCATTTTGCAGTCCATTAGAGCACATTATGAATAAATCATTTTTTATTTATTTTAGTTTAATTTATATCTCCTTATTTATTTCCCTAGTGTTATCCTAATTTTTTAAACTAAATGGAAAATTTAAACCTTATTTGTGCTTTAATCAAACATTTTTTTTTATTAATACAAGATGTGGATATTTGATTTCATTTCTCCATGTGTAACATAGTGGTGATGGATTTCCTCTTTGTGGCATTATTCTTATACTCTAGAATAATTCCCATTTTTTGGTTGTGTGAATTCTAACCAAACAAGAGATTAGTTTATGTGTGCATTTATTCAAATGGATTCGATTGTGGCTCTATGACAATAAGATTTTATTTCATTTCCCCTATTTATTTTTCACTTTTATATTAGATTAGTTAGCATTGATTGACATAAAACCTAAATAGAATTAAAATATAAATGTTTAAATATTTATTTAATTTTTTGTTTTCATTTCATTACTATCTCATAATTGCATTGTTGAACATCTATAATGCAACGAATGAATATTATATTTAACTGCACTTTCATTTAATCAAAACCCCTAAATGTTAATTTTAATTATAGGAAAAATCTAAAAATGTAAATTCATTTTGTTTCATAAAACCCACTAAAAACCTATATGAACAATAGTACAAAATAAGCATTCCTCTCTAAACCATTAAATACCAAAAAACTGGTTAAATCCAGGTTAATATTCCAAACCAGTAGACCTCTTGTATTGTAATAGTTACACATAAACCCAATGGGTCACCCAATACATCATGACCTAGAAATAACATATCATGGGGAGTCCCTATGGGCCTTTGTTTAGGAGAGGCTAGATGAGCAATCATCCCACTTGAGCTGGTGTGCCAAATCAACCATCAACAATGTGTTCTATACAAAAATCTAATCATATATATAATATATAAAAAAATTAAAATCTATGCCAAATAAAAATATTTGATCATTGAAGCACATATTAAACATGGACTTCAATAAATGAGAATGTAAGTGTCATGTAAAATATATATACAAAAGAGGATTGTAGTAAGAAACATTATGGTAATAATCATAACAAATAGATGCATAATAGAAATCATAACATCACACAAAATAGAAGCATATATGATGTAAATCATAGATCTGATCTCTATAATAATTATATATGTAACCACACACAAAACACTAAATATAATGATCACAAATCAAAAAATACATGACTTAAATTTAAAATGACTCTGACCCAATATAGACAGTATGGCCATGATGAGGATTAGAGGATCATTTGATAGAATTGATACATGACACAACTAAACACAACCAATGCACTCATATAATATGAAATATATTAAACATCAATTATCAATAAATGCAATAATCAATGACATCAAACACACATAGAAAAATAATGTTATATGAGTAATCAATCAATGTCATCATATAGTATATAAAGACATAATATCCTTACAAAATAATATATAAAAGAGTATATGTAATAGAAAACCATTAATAAATAGTTTAAGTAGCTAATACGATCAATAGAATGGAAAAGAATGATAAAACTTGAAAAGTATACTAAGATATTCCCAATGTAGGCATGCCCCCAATGTACAAATCCAACCCTAGGGTTTAATAAATATCCTACATTTGTATGTCCATGTACTACATCCAACTCATGTATATCTTTAAAATATTTTCTATAAAATGGATATGTAATTCACCATCTTATGATAAATAATATCAATCAATCATGTAGACAAACAAAGCATGTCATGCATAGGTCTTAGTTTTTAGATATTTTGAATAAAAATTATTTAATTTTTCATTTTTAAAATGAATCATGTGAATTTTATTGTCTTAATGTCTCATTTATGGAATTCCTAAATTTACATGAAGGATCTAGTGATAATGTATCTATTTTGGATATAAAATCACATCACATGTCCATATATTATCATTGTTATAATAATCATATCTCACTTTATCCATCATATTCATTTTTCAATTTTCACTTTCCCATATTGTATGCATATGGATTGTATTTTAGTCAACATTATATGAGGGATTTCGCATCATATTATGAAATGATACCACTTATTTTGTCCTTGAATCTTTTATATTTTGGTACAATTTTCTCCACGATGGAAAATTTGGATTGTACTACCTTTAAACATGATTATAATACACTTATTCATATTATCAAATATATCCTAAATTTTTTATAACCATTATTTACCAAGTATAGTATACATTCCATGGTATTCATAAAAAATATCAATGTATCTATAGCCTTTTTTTAATAAGGTGTCATTAATGTAATATGGCCTATTGAACCATAGAAATGTATAATGTGTTGTAATTCATCCCTTTTATGACTTGAATATTGAATAAATGAAATTATGGACCATTATTATTCATCAAATTTAACATGTTACCAATAATCACCATCAATAGATACCTAAAGAGTTAATTGGTCCTTTCATGGAAACTTGTATACTCTATGTGATGTGTTCATATATTGGTATTTTTGGAAATAAACAATGGTGTATCCTCATTATGTGTATTTGTATATACCTATATTATCATGATGATTAATTCATCCTTAAACTTCTAAATCTTTTGTTATCATGCTTACAAAAAATATTGTGTGAAGTTATTCTACGATACAAAATTTATTCCCTTATTGATGTGATAATTTGCCAATATCTCTCTATCAAGTGAAGGCATAACAATCATTTTATTCTAAAGTAACATATATAATATAGTATTTCGTTTGTCTTACATAATTATTAATTTCAATTCTCTAGAATGATATTTATCCATGGATTCTACATTATTGACTAATTTTTTCATAGAGATTGAATATTCACTATTGATACATCATATAATATGAATAAATATTTTACTTGAATCATATTGGACATCATAAAACATTGTCTTAATGGAGTGCTTAGTGTGAAACATTATTTTCATGAATTGATATTTCAATGAGTGTTTACATTAATATCATCATCAATGGAATGAAATGGTGCCTTCCCTTTATCTATATTTTGTTGCACATGAATGAGACGTAACCCCTCTTGATAATCTCTTAGGTGTATAAATGTAAATTTTAGATGAGATAGTATCATTAACATTTGTTTTAATTTCATTGTCATTGTCATCATAAATATAATCATTTATAAATAATAAATCTCAATCATATTTATTGACCATCAAATGAAGATATGATATATTCTCCTCTTGCACTTTAAACTCCTACAGTGATTCTTTTATTATGTATTGATTAAATTATATATTTTAATTTGTCTCATTTTTATTATTATTTTTATTTGACAGGGTAAATTACCTAGTTTTATAAAGACCAAGAACTGTACAAGTGTTTTACAAAAGAGTAGAAGGCCTCAAACACTAAAACAACAAAAAGAAATGAGAAACAAGATAGTTAATCCTACAAGAGGTGAAATAAAACACAACAAAATAAATAGATTAGGAGGCGGGAACCTCCAATGGTTCCTTATCATATTGAGTTATCTTCTCAATTACACCCTAATTATTCTTTGAAACTTTATCCCTTGTCCTATTATCATGTCCTTTAGCATCGTCTTAGGGGAGAATCATCTTTGACCTTTTATATCCCTATTCGTGTACAAGGATTTTATTGATAGGAGTCATGATGGGTATATTAGGAGGGGGTATCTATAAACTTCATAAGATGTTTAAAAATATTCCTATTCACCTTGTTATAATAGATGAAATATTTGATAGTCATGTCCACTTGCTTGTTTAAGGCATTCCATTCTTGATTGAGACTAGCCAGGTTCATCCTGGCTTCATGCAACTTACTGTTGAAGATATCTAACTACTCTTTATTGTTTTTCACTTGATCATATATGAAAATTTTACCTTTCCCAAAGACCTCCATAGAGGTTCCTTTATCCAAAATAATTTATTTAGGCTTAGTGACAAATAACTTCAACAATAGGTCATGAGTTGATGTTTTGGAAAGGCTAGCTTGGGGGTACTAGTAGAAGGGTAGTAGGATCCTAAAGTAGGGTAGTCCTCCAAGGAGTCCTCCTCAATTGAGGACCCCTAGGGGAACCTCCATACCTTTAAAGTTTTTACTATATTTTACCAATAATAGTATAAGCCCTTGGTGTAGTATAGGATTATATCCATTAACCTAGTGTGCTAAAGTTGTGCTCTCTAAAGAATTTAAGAGGTAGAATGGGAGACTAATATTATATATTTGGAAATGGTTTAATAATAAAAAGTGGTGGGAAAAAAATTAAATTATGCTTACCTTTGAGTGGTTCATATTTCATCACCTGAAGGTAAAACGTAGGCCATTTCCATGGGAGATTAGTATGGGATAACCCCTTGTTATCCATTTTTATAAACTCATTTATGTATAATAACCACTTAATGAGTTATTTATTTTTAAACTAATCCTTTTATGCCTTCTCCCCATCAAACGTCATGCCTATGGCTTTACTTATAAATTATTATATGACTTTAGTCTTAATTCTTCACATATCCACCACTCAATTATTATGACCAATAACAAAATCCATTACAACATCAACATCATGCTTGGTAATCCTCAACATTAGTTACATGAGTCCATCCTACCATAACCTCTTATAGAATTTCTATAATCCCTGCACTTCAAAATTGGAGGTTGGTTCTAAACATTCCATCTCAGACCACATTTTCTCTATGCCTATGGACCTAATAAAGATGTTTAGGAGATTCTAGGAAATATTGGTTCAAATAGGTAAAAATATACTTGGAAAACATGATTCCTCCCTCCTTAGGAAATTTTTAGGAGAAGAAAATGGAAAAGTAAAGTTTTACAAGATATTCTTCGAATATTCATATGTTTTATATGAAATTGTCAACTATATTATTTTATCTTATCCTCTTCAGCTTGTGAAAGGATAGAAGATAAATAGTCTCCCTTTTTTGGCACCAATGTATGAGAATCATATGAATATTTGGAACTATAGTGACTATAAATATGTATGTTTGTATAATGAAGATGATGAAACTTTATTGAGATCAATATAGAATTTATGGTTATGGTTATGTGTCATATTTCGTATGTTATTACTTGTATGCATTATCATGATGTTTAATGTTTGGTATAATCTTATTTGAATTAATTGGAAATATTTTCAAGACTTAATAAAACTCTAGTTAATATTAGTTCTTATATATCTCACAATGACTCACTTATGTCATGCTTATATTATAATATCCATTATTTGTACTATCATATAAATATTAATAAAACTTAGCTATCCTCATCCCTAGAATGTTATATTGAATTAGGAACCTATAATAATAATGTTGTAGTGAGTATGGAAACCATTCCTTCAAGATGAAACTATGTTAAGATGGTTATTCATATCGAGAGACATTGATACTTGGTTAGACCAGAAAGTATGGCACTTCACAAAAGAAGAATCTAAAAGAACTGGTCTCACCATGAGTGAAATTATTAAAGAGCATATCTATAAAGAAATATATGAATTTTTTTGGTGTGAACTACCCAAAATAATTAGTAATTTTTTGATAACACTAGAGTATTATTGCTTCAATCCTATAGTGAAAGAAACTATTACCTAGACCAAAGAAAAGATAAACCAGTTAGTGAAACTAGAAATTGATTGGATGAGAATGATAAACTATTAGGTTCTCACCACCATAGATAGATACATTATTGAGTTCATAGTATAAGGATATATAACATTAAAATCTAAACAATACCACTTTTCCTAAGGAATTAGATGAAATTTTTTGTAGTGACTATCTCTCCTATTAAATATGTTGGTTATGGAAAAGGCCATTGTGCCTACTCCAACTAATATAGATTGGTAACTTTAGGTGTATGGGTACGTGTGTGAATGATGATGAATGATGGATATATGAGTGATTAGAGCTTGAAACTAAATCTAGAATAGAGATGTAAAGGAAGAAGATTAAAAAAAAACTTTGGATTCAAAATGGGAACTGGGACAATAGAATAGATGGAATAAACAAAAGAATACCCAAGTAGTTATGAATAGAGGTGAGAGTAGTAGTAGATTATATGATGAATTAGTGTGTAGATGTGATGAGTGAGATGATGAGTGAAGGATGAAGGAATAGGATGATGATGGATGCTAGCAGATAAAATGAGAGGATGAATAATGAGATGAAGATGAGATATGTGAAGAGGAAGATGAGAGTATTTTAGGAGTAGAATAGATAGAAGATAAAAGTAGTGCAAAGCTAAAAGAAAGGGTATTATTATAAGAATAATAATTATGTAGAGAAACATAACTTACACATAGGTTAATCATAGGCTAAAGTGAAATATAAGAATAAGTCACTGGAAAGAATTATTCATTAAAAGTGTACATGTCCCCACATCCTAATATTTTATATTATAGTATAAGTTTTCAACCAAGTGAGTAGGAGGATAAGAATTGGAAAAGACCATTTTGAGAGTATGTGAATCGTTGGGGTATGGAAATTCATGAAAAATTAATTAGGAAGATTTCAAAGGACAATATTATTTGAATTTGAAAAACAATAAGAAGGAAGAATAGACAAGCAAAGTGTGCATGATAATTCTTATTGTGCATAGAGTAATACACATGCAGTATTACTTAGAATATAGATGCCTCCTATAATAGCTACATAAAATAATCCATTCATACCAGTTAATATGTTTAATCATTCAAGAATATTATTAACCTTAGCCATTTATTATGGGCCCATGGACCCTGAATAATACCTGTTAATTTGTAAAATAAAATGCAAGTTATGGGCATCAATGATGAAAATTTATAGAAGTGCAAATTAGTAAGGGATCTAGCTAGGAGAACACTAGAGTTCATATATAAAAGAGACCTACAAAATGTAATTCTAAAAGATGTTCAATATTGGCTCATCATAAAATTTAAGATTAATAAATACACTAGCCAAATAATATAGGACTTGAAGGAGATAAGTCAAAAGTCTAGATAATTGGTTTGTGACTATTACCAAATATTTTTTGATGTAATGAATAAGGTAAAATTTGCTTTAATAGATAAAGACAAAGAAACATGGTTCATTAAATGACTATGAAATAGGATTTGGTTTACCATTGTAAAAACTTAATATGAGATGAAATCAAATGCTAGATCTACTACACTATGTGTATAATATATTGAGTATTATGGAGGAACTCCTATTTGCTAATTCTAAAATTTAAAACACACTACATAATTTCATGTAAATAATTGAGCAATACCATAAGGTAGATTATCCTTGATTGAATATATAGTGCATAGAGTATGAAAAATAAGGACACCACCAAAATGGTTATCCTAAAGTCAAGATAGAATTCTAAAAACTCTACTAAGTAGTAGGGCATGCTACAACATAGTGACACCTTTTGCAATAATATATCAAGAACCCAAAAAATTTGTATTGTAAGTTATACAAATAAACTAATCATGATGAGAGGAACTGTAGATATTTATAGGAGTTTAAATAAGGCATCTCTAAAAATTTATTTATCATTTTAGAGTAGCAAATATCTTTGGTAAATCACATAAACTCAGGCCTAGAAGATGATAAGAGTTATATAGCCTAAATAGGTCCATAATGGATTCTAAGTTAAACATAGTGTCTACCTCATGGTATATATGGATGGACTCTTTCTTAACTAATTTGGACACTTCTATCCCCTCAATATCATTATACATCACCTTGGAGCACATCCATAACATAACAACAAAAAGTGAATTGGACCCCTCGCGCTGTGTAACAATAATTCAACATAGGAGATAACAATTAGTAGTACTAGTAGTGGAACTCTATGTATTAATAAGGAGGATATTAAGGTGGATATTAATATAATATAGGAGGAGTTTTAGGTGACTATAGAGGAGGATACCAATATGGTAGAGGAAAAAACTCTCAATGGCCTCCCTTACAATGCTACCTATGAGAAGAATACAGTCATGTCCAAAAAAATTACCTAAAAATTTGACAAAGATAGTCATATTATGCATACTGTAGAGGATTTGATCAACATGATACAAAAAATTATCCTGTTATAAAAGAGTAAAAAAGGGACAAAGTTGTCTAAAATGTGAATATGGTAAGTGTAAATCCTAAATATAATGCATTCTTGAATTTTGTTACATGATAACAATGTGTACAACAAGGATTGACACCACTTGATATGGCTCAAGATCATGGAATCAAAAAATTGAAATAGGATAAATATCCAGATCCATATATATAAAAAATCTCATGCACGAAGTTACATAGTTGTTAAAGATCAATCAACATCAAGAAGCTATCGCTGGTGATGTTTTAGTAATCAATGCACAAATGTATGGCCAAATTTTGTGTGTTATATGATAAGATGGAGTTATCACCATGATAAAAAATCTCTTGAAACTTTTGAGTACTATGCATAATGAATACATATCATAGAACATCATAAATATATTGTATAATCTTTTAAAATATGTACAACAAGGTCAACAAAAGATAGAAAACTTGGACTAGTACGTTAAGATGAAGAAACCTTATGATGTTGATGCACATATTGATATTGAGGTTGTTACTTATGAGATTATAAATGTTTTCTTTAATTTTGGAAGCATAGTTAATATGATTCCTAGATCTACATGGGAATCTATTAGATGACCAACTCTTAGCTATGACCTAGTAACTCTGAGCTTAGTTGATTATGGAAAAGTTGAGTCTATTGGTAGATTGGAGGATATTGAGATCAAAGTCATAGAATCATCTATGCAAGGTGACTTTGAGGTCATAGACATGAAGACTGCAATAACACACTACATTGTGTTGATAAGAAAAAATGGGCATATGATGGATAAATGACTATCTACATAGTTCACAACTATCTCAAGGCACATCATTCTAGTTGAACCTAACTCCCATACCTTGTGTTGTTATTCCTATTAATAGATTTCACAAGCCTTAAATCATTCTAGTTGAACCTAACTACCCTTATTTTCATAAGAAACTAGTTAGATGAAGGTGAATTCTAAGGATAATCCAAAATATCTACACATATTTAAATGCAACTTCCTATACTATCATGCTAACCCTTAGATATAATCACCGCTCACCCACCAACTATAGACATCAGAATAATGAAAGCCAAAACTAGTAGCTACATAGTTGGTGGTGAATCAATTTGTTATTAAATAATATGCCTCTATGTCTTCAAAATCTCCCACTTAATCAAAAGTTGACTTCCTCTATCAAGATGATGATCATATGTAATACTATATAGATCTAACAAGGGAATGCAATTTTCCATGAGAAATAACTTCATCTATCAATGGTAAATTAGATACCCACCTCCTCAATTAGGCTTGAGGTGATCACAAACTCTGGTATATGCAAATGGTCTTTATGCATGAGAGATAATTACCTATGTAATATGAAATAGAGGACATCAATGATTTCATTCTCCACTTACAAGTCCATGTTCTGACCATCAATTAGTGAGTCAACACTTTAAATTATTCTCTTAAGGGATTTAATGTGACATGGTGGGAAACTCATCATAATGACTAGCTTAAATGGGATAATGCTTACAAACTCATGATCATTAGGTTTTAGCTACCATAGTTCATCTACACCAATTATAAATTATTTCAAGAAGGTGAGTGCCCCAAAATTCATTCACATAAGCGTGTTGAGGTCTAGAATGAGGAATGTGTCACACCAAAATATCACGTTCACATCTTCCACTATACACTTGATCCATTACCATCAGCATGGTACATGCACCAAGAATGCAAAAGGGAGACCAATCATAGAGAATAATTATAGAGTGATTTTATAAATATCTTTGTGTTTGAAGATGAAAATTTGTTGGTCTATAATGAACTACATAAACTCAAGTATTTTCTATGCCATGGGTGTACAGAAGACTTAAGCACCATAGCAAAATCTACTGCATTGAAGAATAAAACCTCTAATCTTAATGAGGAATTATAAAGGTACAAAAATTATAAGAATGAAGAACAAGATTTGACATAGCCATGTCATAATATAAAATATGAGGCACAAGATAGTGAAGATCTAGATTATAAGGGTGACCTAGATTTGAATGATTTATTTGAGTCTACATGACCTGTAGAACAACTCAAGGACACCGATGTAGCACTAACTCAGGAAGATAAGCTACACAACATGTAAATTCAATAAAATGAAGGGAAAATTAGTATATAAGAGTCTCTTACTAAATAAAAATGTAATATTTATCAATAGCATATCAAGAAGAATGTCAGAAATATAAGAACAAAGGAGGTTTCAGAACTTGCAAGCCTAGGTGACTATTGGACAAAGACTAAAATTTTAGAATATATACAACTTTTGAGGGATTACCAAGAATTATTTCCCACCAAATTCTTAGAATTTTGAGGAGTTAACCCATATCTTCCAAAATTTTAGATGATTGGGTAGTCTTTTCCTTATTTAAGGAACAATTGTCTAAGTTGTGTTTGATGTTATAATGATTCCATGCTCTACACGTCACTTTTAATTTGAAGAAATGTTTATTTTTTATAACTTTCAGTGTTTTTATTCAACATGTTATTTGTAATGAAGGCATCCTAGTAGATCAAGGTAAAATCATAGTAATCTTGAGCATTACTCCACCTATTAGTTCCATCGAAGTGTGCTCTTTTCTTAGACATACAAGCTACTACCATAAATTTATCAAAGGCTACGTAGATATTTCATCTTCATTGGAAACATTACTATTTAAAAATGAAAAATTTATCTAGACCTCAGAGTATCAAGCAACATTCATTGAGCTGAAATAGTGACTAGTTATTGTGCCCATGCTAGTTTTTCCAAATTGGAATAAGACTTTCCATGTACATGTAGATGCTTTAGGAATTTTAGTTGGAGATATACTTGTGCATCTTAGAGATGGTGTTCTAGACCATCCTATTCACTTTGTTAGTAAAAAACTATCAGATGTAGAGAAAAAATATACAACCACTGACTAATAATCTCTAGCCATCATGTTTACATTTTATAAATTTTTGTATTATCTGCTAGTAACACCATTTGAATTCATCACTAACCATCAATCCCTATAATATCTAGTCAACAAACTTATTCTAAGAGGATGTATTTATTTATTTTTGATGTTGTTCCAAGAATTTGAAGTATGCATAAATGTTAAGCTAGTAAGGGATAATGTAGGACCAAACCACCTCAATCATATCCTAATTGGGGAAGAGATGGAATAATTACAAGAAAAATCTCTTGACACTCATATTTTCTATGTCTCTGTGATTCTTTAAAGCTTTGAAGCCATTGGCAAGTTACTCAAGTAATGAATCTTCCTTGTGCACTTTCAGGAGTGGGATAAAAAGTAGTTTGTGATTAGAGAACTATTGTATACCATCATTAATGGATATATATATCACTTAGGAAAGGATGAATTCCTACATAGGGTTATTATTGAACATGAATGACCTTAACTCTTAGAGGAAGCTCATCAAGGAGTCATAGGAGGAAATTTTGTAAGAAAGGCTAAAACTATGAATATTCTATAGAGTGGAATATGATGGCCAAATTTATTCCAAGATACACACAGAATTGTAAAACACTATGATTTCTACCATTGCATGGGTAAAATGATTTAGAAAATTGAGATGCCATTACAACCCTTGTTAGTATAAAAACCTTTCAAATAATAGGGTATTGATTTTATTAGACCAATCAACCCACCAAATAAGTGGAATAACTCAAGATATATCATTGCTATGATATATTATTTTACTAAGTGGGTTGAAGTTGCTACCATACCTAGCTATGATGTAAAGGATGTGGTGAATTTTATATATGAAAGTATCATTACCAGGTTTGGGTTCCCTATAAAGTTAGTTAGTGATAGAGGAACACACTTGATAAATAACACCACAAGGCCTTGATTGAATATTTTATGATGTCTCATCATAAAATCGTTACCTATCATCCACAAGCTAATGGCCAAGCTGAAGCCTCCAATAAGGTACTATATAAAATGCTTACAAAAATCTATGATGTCAAATGGGATAATTGGGAAGATCATATTCTTATGATCTTATATGCATATCACACATTAAAAAAGGGATATATGATTTAACAATTCTATTTAGTTTATGGTCTAGAAGTAGTTATGTCGATGGAATATCTAGTACCTAGCTTGTACATTGCCATGGTCATGTGACTTAGAAATGAAGAGTCTCTTACTAATCAGCTCCTGAAACTAAATCAGATGGGTGAGTTTAGATGTAAAGTAGCATAGATGTAGGAAGTGCACAAGAAAATCCAAAAAACATGGCATGATAAGAATTTACACCAAAAATAATTTCATGAAGATTAGCTAGTTTTATTATATGATAGTCAGTTCAGAGCATTCCTAGGCAATCTATAAATAAGATGGAAATGGCCCTACATAATACATGACCTGATGCAAAAATGAACCATGGTTTTAATGGATCTTTAGGGAACCATGTTACCAGGGTGGTTAAATGTTTTTAGGCTTAATCCCTATCACTAATAGTCTATTATTCCCATTCTATAAGTTGAGTAGGTGCTGAGTAGTACCATGTAGATTAGGATTTATCTATTTTTTCATGTTTTGTGTGTGTGTTCTTTTCTATTTTATTTGTTTGTAGATGATCTTAGTAACAACATTTTTGAAGTACAAAGACCAATAATCATGTGTGTCAAGCATGTGTAAGAGGATCCATGTATGCCTAAAAAATTAAAAGAAGAGAAACTAAAAAATATTAAATCTAGGAAAGATGCTAAAACATCCCATCAACAAGATATCCATCAGATAATGATCATCCACAAAAATTCAATTGATGTTTCAAGGGTCGATTAATATGATTTTCAACAAATCAGTGGATAGTTAACATTAGCTACTCATATCCTTCATACAGACACCAAAGAGCATAATGTCACAATTCCATACATGCACCAATGACTAATTACTTTAATGTATAGATTAGATGCAAATTTTCCACATCCACCATTGCATTCAAGATGAATAGATAGTTTAACATGGCCTAGATACACAATTTGAGATTTTCCAAATCTATAAAATCTAAGCTCAAACACAAAGTCAGTATTTCATACTTAACATATTTTCATGAGTTATAACTATCAAGTAACTAAACCATTTTCATTACACAAAGCATTTAGAGCATTCAAATTTCCTCTCATGTAACCATGGATACCATACATCTAATTTGACCCCTCTCTAAAGCATAAAAGGAATCCATGTGTGTTGACATGGTGCTTTGGTAGACCAAGTATAGTGATCAAGATATATTTTAGTACCTATATGAAGATAAATAGAAGATCTTCCATCTTAATCCTATTGATGTTATGTAACCACTCACCCTTGTAGCTCCCCATAGATTATAGAACATAGGCATTGTGATGTGTTATGAATACCAACCTTTGATGACAAGGGAGAGATCATTTATTACTAATTGGATGATACAATGAGGGTGTTATATATTTGGGTTTGGATGAGATAGTGGTAATAAACACACAAGCCATGGCCTGATCCTTAGACTCCCTACCACCCTATAAAATGTAAATGCCTCCTATTTTGGAATAAGTTTGGGATTTGTATGTGTGAAAAAATTGAGGGATCCCCATCAATGAAATTATAGATGAACCTATGTCCATTCTCATCTACTACATCGTGATATGATTTTGGTAGATGACCAAGTCTACCAAAAAAATACCTAAGGGAGTTATGGATGTTGTTCATAATATGATCCATAAAAATTAATAATTCAACTAGCTCAAATACTTTGTCCAATGATTTCTCACAAACATTGATAAGTGGCATACTACTCCTAGGTGATGTTCCAATATTAGTTCTTGATATTTATAATTTTTTTCATGTAATGGAGATCACTTGAGGGGGAAGTGTACCTGGATATAGATTAATGGTTAGCATAGTAATTATATAACATAATATGGATGCAAAAATGTGGACCCTTACACATGAGGGGAAGTTAAAATCTTGGTGGGATGAGTTCATGAACCTCATTTCCACACACCATAGAGTTCCACTCTACATATTTAAATACCAAGGTTAGCATGTCATAGTCACTTTTCTACCCAATGGAGTCTTCATAACAATTCATGAACTACCATGCTCACCATTCAAACTTCTCCCCTTCTTCATCATGATGGATATGGTGTAGGTCGAAGTGGCTTGATAAAAAAAGAACCTACCTAGGTGAAAAACACCTTTATAATATATACCACTAGGCATAGACATTCTTTCTAAATAATATAAATATCTAGCATCCAACTCATAGTAGCAAAAGGGGGAGCATAAAGTAGATCCTCATTTGGTGTCCCATCCCTTGAAGTGAACAACACACAACACTATGACTTAGAAGGATGACCCAAGGTGTCATATATATCTAGTACCTATGACCTCATGGAGATGGGTATCGGTACACAAGAAGTCTACTAGGTCATGTTGGCATACATGGCTAGAGATTACCATGAGGAAGAAAAAGAGTTGTTTTTTTGGAAGGAAGTGCATACAATGAAAATTGGAAGTAGGTTCCACCTGAGCCATGGGTGTAATTCCTAGCTTTCCCACCTTCCATCATTGTTTACATCATCTAAGAAGAGGTGGAGTAACTTCAATGTAGAATGGAATTCTTCTATCCTTTGACTACTCCATCATTCTCACCTGATGTCATATTTACACCCCTTACAGAGTGTCCACTAGAAAAACTTGTACATAGGCCCAAAACATGGTGGGAGGCAAGAGTCTCCCTACCTTGGAGAAATACATATTTGGTCTACTAGATACTATATAGGAATCACAACTTTCTCTTGAATCTTCTACACCACCACCATAATACAGACTGGTCACAAATTAGTAGAGAAAAGTAATAGCTCCCATGTTTATAGGTGATATTAGAGGATTCCCCACCATCACCATAATTACTGGAGGTTGAATAAATTACACAAGAGAAGCTAATAACATTGGAGAAAAAGGCATCCATGGAAGAAAATTCTTGCACAGTTGAATAGAAGTGTAGGAAGGAAGAAAAGACGAGAAAGAAAGAAGAATCACAAAAATAACATGCAAAATATCAATCTAAAGAAGCTAAGGCCTCACAAAAGGCCAATGATGTAGAGGCAAACATACATAAGGCCCAAGAGATGGCCCAATAAACCCAAGAAGTAGTCACCATAGCACAGTATGTGTAAGATGAGAAAGAGGTGAAAGAAAAAGAAGAAAAACAAAAACAAGATGTAGTAGGTCAGGCACAATAGTAGGTAGAGGAAGCTACTATGAAGAAGAAGATGATTAGTGAGACAATTTTAGTGAAATTTTTCATAATGATAATTCATGATATTTAAAACCCATCTCTTGATGAGAGATATTTGCACGTGTGTCAACCTAATTTCCATCGTATCCCACTATACTTTCATTACATATATATAATTAGATGATTACACGGATATGGCCTCCTTCATGCCAATTTGTTAAAAGAGGGAGTTCTACTCCTATATTATCAATTAAATCTACCACCTCATTGCCTTCACAATAAATATAGATAATTTGGACTTATGTCATGCCCCTCAAATTTTGCTTGGTGTTGTTAGTAATATATTTAATTATGTGGGAGTGAGATTTTTTTTCCATCTAGAGCATTTAGTATGTTTAGAGAGTCTCCCTCCATAATTATTATTTCTATCTTAAGTTTGGAGGCAAGTTAGATGCCCCAAAATGCTACCTTGGCTTCAACATTTTTATTATATTTGATTGAATTTCAAATCTCATATTTATGTATTTGGTCCACATGTATAACTTGTCATGAAGTTATTGTGGAAGAAATAGAATCACAATATTATGTAATACATTTATCACTAGATTTTTATAATTTAAAATACTTGAAAAATTGACTATATATAGGACATGTATGCAAATACTCTGTATGTAAAAAATTTAAACAATGATGTAGGGTGGATAGTAAAACCTAAATAACATGAATATATTATATACCTAATATTACATTATAATTCAAATTATTTTTCATTAGCTGAAAACATATTAGTTAACATTTTAGGGCCCATTGTCACATCCAAAGTAAATTTCCCTAATATTTAGTAAGGGATAATATCAAAATATTTTATAATCTTGTTTGACTTATGAATATAATTCATATAGATTCATAGTGTTTATAGAAATATAATATTGAAAATGTTTAATCGTAATCCATTATTTACCAAAACATGATTATCTCCCTTATTTAATATTTACACTTGAATAATTAATGGTATATTTTGTCTATAATATGTTGTGTCTGAAAATATTATTTCTCAAAATAAATCATGTCTTCATATAGAGTCCATATAGATTCCTAATGTTTATAGAAACATAATATTGAAAATGTTCAATCCTAATCCATTATCTACCAAAACATGATTATCTCCCTTATTTAATATTTACACTTGAATAATTAATGGTATTTTTTATCTATAGTATGTTGTGTAGGAAAATATTATAAAAATGAATAAAACATAATTTGCTTTTTTATTACTTGGATAATTCATATCATGAAACATTATATAAAGAATATACTTATATACAATATACCTCTTGAGAAACTCTAATATGGATATATTAGCTAGAGTATTCTTAAGCTAATAAATGACATCATACTCTCTATTCACATTATCTTGTACCCTAGGAGGTGGAGGGGACTAGGAGGGATATTTTGAATGCCTCTATTTTTTTCCCATAGGATGTTGCACCTTATATCTCCATGTGTTGATAACATGGACCAATTAATCTAACATAAGCCTAGGGAAAATAATGAGGATATGATGGTGGGTATTTACACCAGATCTAGGGGAAGGAAAAAAAAGGAATCATAGATTCCATTTATTGATTAATGGTAACTAGAATCATCTCAAATTCAACATTCATACAATATGTTTCACTAAGGAGGGTTAAAAAATTAATTATTGTTTTCATCATCCTTAGTTTTATAGCAAACAAATTTATCACATTCCATTTCATGATTTTGAAACATATCACATATTTTAGGAAATAAGCATAATATGATGACAATCATACCTTAAATAAATATAATCAACATCAATTATATTTATTCTTTTATAAATGAGGGGAAATCATAAATTAGATCTAAACTCATTATGGAATATAATTTTGAAACCTTAAGAAGGAAATATGAAACCCCAAGGGAGAAAATACTTAGGGTTTTTTTTGCTCAATACAAGGATTATGTTCACGGATTTTTTTTATTTTGTGATTAATTTAAACAAAATGAATTAAAAATGTAACAAATAATAATGTGAAAAATGGATTTTTTATCATGCAAATATGAATGTGAAAAGAGATATTTATTATACTTACTATTTTTAGAATTAACTAAAACAAGAAAGAATAAAGGTAATTAGTTAATATTTTAATTTAAAATTCTCACTTCATGTGTCACTAATTTATAAAATGATATTTATAAGCTTTATGAGTGTTCATATCAATAAATATACTCTCAAAACTTGCATATACTTTTTTGGCTAAACTCAAGATCTTGTGGCAACTGATATTATATAGGATATACTTTCACCATTGAGGATGAATCTATTATTCTATGCTACTACATATTGTTTCTCTTATGGCTTTCAATTATTCATATACTTTTATTTCCCTCACTCTTATGGTATATTTTTAATTTTCCTCTCCTCTTGAAATCCTAGCTTCACTTTTGACATCAGATTAGCATGAGAAAAGGGGTTATAAATATGGGTTTGGAAACTGCAATCACTCATCACTAAGTGATTTAACATTACCTACATTCCAATACTCTAATTAAATCACAAACTAAATATAAATATCCCTCCTATGTGTGTGTACTCAATCATGATCCATGATAATGAAATGTAATGATTTGGATTTGAACACTTGATAACACATAACTTTGACCTAAAGTTTTTATTTAGGCCTGGATCTATGGCTAACCATTTTAATATATATATTTTTTTAATAATTTTTTATCATGCCTAAATAAAGTGGCAATGGATCTCTCAATGTGAATGTGAAATAGTGACCAAGTTAGCCCATATGAGTATGACCTTATGATCAATTTATATTTATATACGACTCTTTGATATTTATCCCCATAACCAACATGTGAAACATTTATATACCAACCAAATGGATACATTTTAATTTTAAAATTATCCTATGTAACATAATGGATGATATTAGAAAAGGATAACATTTGTGAGAAACTATAACTATCACATTATTGCTAGTAGTATCTATATAGGGAAAACTAGTGATGTAGTTTTGGTTAAGGATTAAAATGAATATATTAATAATAATAATAAAAACACTCATAATATGTAATGGAATATGAGATAAAATAAATCAACATGAATTATATATTTATTAAATTTTAAAAAAAGGAAATAAAACATGCACAATGACAACAATGACATAAAAATATGATAATGGGATGCATTAAAACTTTATATTTATAGATATCATCTTACTAAATAAAAATGTTTGAAAGTGTAGCCTAAATATTAAAATAATCACTTATAATTATTCCTAAAGTTCCAATATTATATCCAATCTCTACCATTCGAATCTCTGTCTCCTTTCCAAAAGTATAGGGGCATGATTATATAGTCTCAAGACACATCTACTTATATTAAGTGATTGGAAAAATAATAATAAAATTAACACACCTTACTACATAGTCTTTTTATATGACTCTCAATATTATATGACACTATTATGTTGTATCTTGACATGTCACAAAATAATCTATCACAAAAAAAAATTAAATCGATCCCTAACTAATACTAATGATCAAATGGATTAAATGAAAAAAATTAAAAAAAATATACCTTAATAACACATCACAATAATATGTACACCAAAACCAAATGCCTATAAATAAAGTCATTTCAAGGTCACAACCTTGCAAGGCTAAGTCATAAGGCTAATTTACAAGACTAAGTAATCAAAAAATGCACTAAAAACCTTTGTGTCATGATCCTCATTTATGATAATAACATTACTACGCATTATCACACATTCTCAAAATGAATTGTAACTCATCATACAACTTATGGAGTGAAGAAAAAAATTCAATAAGTTTCATCAACTATATTTTTTCTATGGAAAATAGTGAAAGATCTAATGTTAGATAGGGTGTCACATCCTTATTAAAAGATTAAAAATCACTACAATATTGTGATTGTGAAAAATATTAACATTAAATACCATGATAATTATTCCTTCTTAACTTGATACCACACTTATTACTATGTCACTTACACCACAATATATTTAAAATACTTTATCAAAATTTATCAATGCCAACACCGATTCTTATGTAAACTTATTCTTCAATTTCCTAAAAATAAGATTTAATTCCATTTTCCACAAAAACACTCTTATCCTTTCACATCACATTATTGATTGTTTCACATGTCCCACAAAAATTATTGACCAACTTTCTATAAAAACTTTCATGTCCAATAAAAATACATTCCTTAAACCTACTCTATGGTGATGACCAATCTAATATAGCTCATACATTCTCTAGATCCATATTCAAACCTTATTTATAAATCACAAATCCAAAGTATACTATATCTTATTACATGATACTATGTTTCTTTAAATATACGAGTAAATTTTTATCTCTCAACTTCACTTACACTTTGCCTAAATTTCATAAGTTTTTTTGCTCTGTTCTACTAAAAATAAATATGTAATAGAGTCATACAATGAAAAAATAATATAAAATGAATCAATAAATTCATTCATAAATATATTTAATGTACTTTATATGTTAATTAGCTAAAATGGCATAACAAACCACTCATATAACCCTCATATTTTATTTAATACTATTTTACATTTATCACATTCTCTTGTGTGAATCTAGTGATATGCACTCTTCGATTCAATATGTGTGGTTTATCTTGAATATATTAAGAAATTCACTAAATTATTATTGTAAAATAATTGGAATCTAAACTTTATGGCTGTCTTGTTAATTGCTCTGGAATAAGTGCACATTCTCCATTATCCATTTTTATTAGGTGTTAGTATTGTTGGTAGTGTGCATGAGCTCAAACTTTCTTTTATTAATCATTTATCCAATATCTATTAAACTTGTATTTTTACCTCTACATTATCTTTTGTATTCAATATAAGTGTCTCTTTGTTTGGTAAACATGAACCTATAAAAAATCCATGTGAAGGATTATACTTCTCATTGACGGCAATCCATTTGGTAGATCATTAGACACAATCTCCTCAAATTCACTTATTGTCTATTTTACATCACATGTAAGTTTTTATTATTTATTCGATCCTATGTTATCATGTGTTGGATTAGAAATAAACTCATACCATGTAATTTTTTATTTCACTTCTTTTAGTAACTCCTTTATAAAAATCATCAATACCTTTGGACTCTTATCCACTTCTTCACACTTATCCTTCAAATTATATTATATGTGTTACACCATATTTCCATAATGTACAGGTGTTATCATTAACATCATGAATTTACTTGATATCAAAATAATAGGGAATTCCAAGTAAAATATGATAAACACCCATAGGCATTATGTCACATAAAACCTCATATTCATAAATACAAAAATGAAAATTTCCATAGATTTTTCATTCACTAGAACTTGATGTCCCTTTAGAAACAATGAACATTATATGTATTTGGAAGCACAATCTTTATCAAACCCATTTTATCCACCATTTATTGTGAAACAATATTATATATAATACCACTATAAACCATCAATTTAAAACACTTACCTATAGAATTACAAATGGTTATAAAAATATTCTTTCACCGTACAGGACTATTATCCTATTTCATAGGTTTAAATAATATCCTCTTCATCATTAGACCTTATCCAATTTTTAGTTAATATATGCTATGAATAGATTAAATAATTTATTCATATTATTATTTTATATGTGCACTCACATTAGTTCTCATATTTCTTTCATTATGCATATGTGGACACTAAAATGCTATATCTTGTTTCACCATATATGATACATGTACCATTGATTCCATGACCTCTAACTCATCCATAGGATCCCTTTCCTCTAAAAATTCTCCTACCACTATATATATTAGGGTCATTTTGTATAGAAGGACTCACATCTCCTTATTTTACTTATGTGTAATAACCTATATTTCATTTTCATCAATGTTCATGTTAACATGAACTTCCCTTTTCCCCACATCAATCCTTGTAATTTATGTGATAAAGTTTCTTATTCCTTCAATGCACACTAATAAGATTCTTCAACATATCATAGTCTGATCATCTCAAACTCATTATGAATTTCTATGTATAATCCACTTACATATCTAAATATCTTTAAAACATCATCTTTCATATGACCCACTCTGATGGTAAGTATATAATACTCCTTAGTGTAAGCTTTAACACTCATCTCCCTCTATCTTATTTTTTGAATATTATTAGATAAAATCACATTATAATTTAATAAAATTTAATTATACTTGAAATTCATGAAAAATCTATTCTAAGTATTTATTTTATCTTTTCCTTTGTGAAATATTTCATATTGAACATGCTATAACCATAAGGATGCGTGGTCTTTCAAATTTTCACTTTCAAACTTAACCCACTTAGGATCTATATACACACTATTTTGAAAAAGTTATCACTTAATAAAAATTTGTATCTTGTAAAAAATCATCGAGTCTCAATCTCTCTAAGCACATGCCTTGAGGGGTGCACTAGGAAAGGGGTGGGTAGACCATTAGTGCTTCATAGGATTGTTGTCTATTTTGCCACTTGCTATCTACACAATTGTCTCCTAGAACTATTATCCCTAAACCTATTATTCTTTATTGTACCATTTATAATCATTTTATACATTTTATCTTCCTATTCCTTACCATAATCCCATTTTGTCAACCAGTTGTACTAGGTCAACTGTGTCAACCCTATATAGTTTTCGGTGATTTTCACTTAGGAACTAGTTTGGTCTTTGACCAACCTAGATCATGACCTAGTGAATAATTATCCAAAATTATGCTAGGTAGACTAGGTCAACCCTATTGAATGACATTTTTGGAAGGTTTTAGGGTCAAATTTTCCTATATATACTATTTCATTTTGTCATTTTTTAGAGAAGAGAAGAAGAAAAAGTAAGAGTGAATGAACATTTGGTTATTGACCATTCTACTTGAGAAACAAGCTTAGGGTTTCATACTTTCTCTATAGATATGAATATTATCTTATGGAGAAGTCTTTTGGATGTATTAATAGGTTGTGTAGCCTATAGATGATTTATCTTTGTCATCCTTACATACCACAACTTTTTTTTGTGAAACACCTTGGCCAAGGGAGAGATTAAGGCTCAGTGGGTTCATCTTCAAGGTAAGTATTCATAAATTTGTTTCTCCTTTATAAGAGTAGATAGATATGCATTTTTTCTTCTCTTCCATGTATTAAGATTATATATATATATGTTGGTGTGAGTATATGTCTCTTGTGCATGATTACTTATATTATTTCTAACCCCAACTTTGTGCCACAATATTTTGTGACCACTATATTAGATTTACTTTACTTGTTATTATATTAGTGAAATATCAAAAATTAGGACCCCCTTAGGTTTATTACATGATTTTGATAGACTAGAGGCTTTAGATTACTCCTTAACATGGTGTATTATGGTTAGAGATCCCCTAATCAGGTCTAGTGGATTCCCATATTGGTCATGTTCCTATTTAACAAATGTGTCCCCAATCAAAAGTGTATGGTTTGATCTAACTTCTTCAAGATAGGATTGATTTATAAAAATTATGTATTTTTTATTGAATGCATTCTAGTGAACCTGACATGAACCTAACCGTTGTAGGTTTTGTTGAGGTGTGGAGCTAAAAGCTTCACCAATGAGCAAATGCAAAGGTTGCTATATTTACACAGTCACTGACATCGGTCAGGGATCGACTGGAGGCTGCCAACGTCGATTATGGATTGGCTAACGTCGGTCATGTGGAAATAGACAGGGACCAACGTCGGTCACCTATGCATCTAGAAAGTCTATTTTTTTGGATGAAACAGATTATTTGCATGATTAGATTAACTGTTAGTTATAAGTACACATTTTTATTTTGGGCAAGACTGATTTGAAACTTTGATTAGGAGGTTTATCTGACGGTGGAGAATGCATAGCTCATGATCCCTAATTCTATATAATAGGGATAGATCTTCATAGCTTGTGTGTAGGTGTGTGTAACAAACATGTAAGATAGACAATTCAAAGATTGAATTGTGTTTGTGATTGATAGAGAAAACTCTTGAGGGAAAGAGGTCTGTACATCTGAGAGGTGTGGAATAAAGAGAGATTTCTTCAATTGTATTTCCTTCTAGAAGAGTTTAATACAAGTTTTCATTGTTTCTTGTATCTCATGTTCTTTGTTGATTCTGATTTCTAGTTACTTATAATTCTGGTTTAATTCCATGTTTAGTTGCTTGCACAAAAGTAATCAATTGTTCTTGTTAAGATCTTGACAAGTGGTATTAGAGCTCAGGTTCACTAACAGGTGGTTTTAGATCTATTTAGTGCGTGTTGATTATAGGGCACTCACAGGGGTTTCTGTTTGAGTGGGAGTATAACAATGGCAGAATTAAGTAAACTAAGAATAGAGAAGTTTAACGACAAGAATTATCAATTATGGAGGATGAAGATAGAATATTATCTATATCAGAAAGATCTATACTTACCATTGGGTGGGTTTTTAAGAAAACCTATAGATATGCAAGATGAAGAATGGAATGTTCTTGATAGAAAGGCTCTGGGATCCATAAGGTTGAGCCTGGCATCTTCTGTGATTTCCAACTTATCACAGGCAAAGACAAAGGTAGAGTTGATGGATACTTTGGAAAATTTATATGAAAATCTCTCAGCTTCAAATAAGGTATATCTCATGAAGCAATTATTTAATTTGCAAATGCAGGAAGGTGGATCTGTATCTAGTCATCTAAATAATTTCCATGTAATAATAAATTAGTTAAATTTAGTCAAAATAGTTTTTGATGATGAAATTAAGGCTCTCTTAATTTTATGCTCTTTTCCTGAAAGTTGGCATAGCTTGGTAATGACAGTTAGTAATACTGCATCTGCTACAAATATCTTGAAAGTAGATGATGTTGTTAGCGTAATCTTGAATGAATAAATTTGTAGGAAAAGCATAGAGGAAACATCAGGTAATGCTTTAAGTATTAAAAGCAGGGGAAGGCAAAAAGAGAAGCGCAAGAAAGGGAGATCAAGGTCTAAGTCAAAGATGAGAGGGAGATCCAAATCCGAAAATGGAAGTAAAATAACCTGTTGGAATTGTGGAAAGATAGGGCATGCAAAGAAAGATTGTTGGTCACTGGTTAAAGAAGAAAATCAGCATGAAGGTAAAGAAGAAGCAAAAGTTGCAGGTATAGTTGCACAAGATGCTTTTACACTTTCTTTGGATACTAGAATAGAATCTTGGGTTTTAGATTCTAGTGCCTCTTTCCATGCTACCCCAAATAGAGAATATTTCAATGATTATGTCGAGGGAGATTTTGGAAAAGTTTATTTAGGGGATGATGAGCCTTGTAAAATTGTTGGCAAAGGAAAAGTGCAACTGAAAATGCAGAATGGCAACACATGGGTGTTGAAATATGTCATGCATGTACCCATCTTGAAGAGGAATCTAATTTCTGTAGGAAATTTGGGGGATGAGGGTTGTACAGTAACTCTCACAGCTAAATCCTGGAAGGTTACCAAGGGTGCACTTGTATTAGCTAGAGGTAAGAGAGTACGTACTCTCTATTTATGTAATTGTATTACTGATTATTCTCCTTCTATATTATCTACTTCAGATGTAGATGCAAAGTTGTGGCACTGTAAGCTTCACCACATGAGTGAGAAGGGAATGACTATTCTTAAGTCAAAAGGTAAGCTTTCAGATTTGAAAAGCATAGATCTAGATTTCTGTGAGCATTGTATTTTTGGGAAATAGAAGAGAGTGAGATTTCTCAAAATTGGGTCAATAAAGAAGAAGCACAAGTTAGAGCTTGTTCACACAGACGTGTGGGGACCAGCTCAGGTAGCTTATATTAAAGGATCATAGTATTATTCTTCTTTCATTGATGATGCTATAAGAAAGGTATGGGTTTATTACATAATGAAGAAATCTGATGTTTTTGACACATTTATGAAATGGAAAGCTTTGGTTGAGAATGAAACAGGTTTGAGATTGAAGTGTCTTAGATCTGATAATGGTGGTGAGTACTACAGCTATAAGTTCAATAGATACTATTCTATGAATGGAATATACAGGCAAAAGATGATTCCAAGGACACCTCAACAAAATGGAGTTGTTGAAAGGATGAATAGAACAATTTTGGAGTGTGCACAGAGTATGAGGTTACATGCTAGTTTGCCCTTAAAGTTTTGGGTAGAAGCTATAAACACTACAGTTTACTTGATTAACAGAGGACCCTCTACTGCTCTAGATGGTGGAATTATAGAAGAGGCTTGGATAGGTAAAAAGGTAGATCTTTCATTTCTCAGAGTTTTTGGTTATGAAGCTTTTGTGCATGTTGATAAAGAAAATAGAAAGAAGTTGGATGCTAAGTCTATGAGGTGCACTTTTATTGGTTATGGCTCTGGAGATTTTAGATTCTAGTTGTGGAATCTAGGAACTAACAAAATAATTAGAAGCCATGATGTTGTTTTCAATGAAAAAGTGATGTATAGTGATCAGCTCAAGAAGCTAAACAATTCTGAGTAGAGCAATACTGATTTGGATGATGTGATGATCTAAAATGAGCTCGTGGGAAAGAATTTTCACACTCAGCAAAACACAGACACTAACATCGGTCAGGTAGGAACCGATGTCAGTCATACAAGAACTGACATTGGTCAGACAGTGACCGATGTTGGTCAGACAGGAACTAATGTCGGTTGGGTGGAACCAACGTCAGTCAGGTACAGACCTGGAGATGACCAAGATTGGTCACTGACAGAGAATTTGGGCAGACAGTGAGTTGTGGATGAGACTCAAATGCCCAAGAGGAGGTCAAAAAGGGTAAGTAAACCTCCAATTCAATATTCCCCTTCAATATTCTACTTTTTTCTCACTGATAGTGGAGAAATAGAGAGTTCTGATGAATTAATGTAGGTAAAAACCCAAAAATAGTGGGAGCTTGGCATGAATGAGGAGATTGATTCCTTGAAAGAGAACCAAATGTGGGATTTGGTTGAGTTGCCAGTGGGTAAGAAAAAAATAAAAAATAATGGGTTTATAGGTTAAAGGAAGGTGAGAATGGACAAATGAGACATAAGGCCAGGTTGGTAGTAAAGGGATTTACACGAAAACCAGGTATTGATTTTGGAAAAAAATTTTCTCTTGTAGTAAAGATGACTTCTATTCAGACTGTATTATCTTTAGTTGTTATTGAGGATTTTCATCTTGAGCAACTTGATGTTAAGACAACATTTCTTCATGGAGATTTGGATGAATAAATATATATGGATCAGCTAGAAGGTTTTGAGGTCAAAGGTAAGGAGAAACTTGTGTGCAGGTTGAAGAAAATCTTATATGGTCTTAAGCAAGCTCCTAGACAATGGTATTTGAGGTTTGACAGGTTTATGACTGAGCATGGCTTTAGTAGATGTCAATCTAACCATTGTGTTTATTTTAAGAGATTAGATAATGGTAGATATATTATCCTGTTGTTGTATGTAGATGATATGTTGGTTGTAGGTTCACACATGCAAGATATTACTGAGCTTAAGGTAAAATTAGCTCACACATTTGCCATGAAGGATTTAGGAGTAGCAAAGAAAATCCTTGGCATGAGTATTAAGAGAGACAAGAAAAATCATAGTTTGATTTTGTCTCAAGAGGATTATGTGAACAAGGTGTTGGAGAGTTTCAATATGCAAGATGCAAAACTGGTAAGTACACCTATGGCTAGACACTTCAAGTTGAGCAAATAATAGTGTTGTAATTAACATTATGAGGTAGAGTACATGAGTAGAGTTCCATATGCTTCCATAGTTGGGAGCTTAATGTATGCAATGGTATGTACTAGACCTGATATTGCCCAAGTAGTGGGAGCTATCAATAAGTTTATGGCCAATCCAGGAAAGGAACACTAGAAAGTAGTTCAGTGGATTCTCAGATATCTAAGAGGGACCAATAGTAGGCATTTATGCTATGGAGGGTCAAACACTTCTCTACATGGATATGTAGATGCAGATATGGTAGGTGACTTAGATGGTAGGAGAAGCACCACAGGTTATGTTTTCACTGTTGGTGGAATGATAGTTAGCTGGATTTCAAAGTTGTAGAAGGTTGTTGCCTTGTCTACTACAGAGGCAGAATACATTGTAGTCACAGAGGCTAGCAAAGAGATGATATGGATGACATGGTTCATGAAAGAGTTGGGAAAGGAGCAAGAGAGTTTCAAATTATATAGTGATAGTCAAAGTGAAATTCATTTGCCAAAGAATTCAGCCTTTCATTCAAGAACCAAACATATATCGCTTAAGTACCACTTCATTAGATAGGTATTGGAGGATGGTGAGTTGAAGCTAGAGAAGATCCATATAGATAAGAACCCTACAGATATGTTAACCAAGCTAGTATCAAAGGAGAAGTTGAATCTTCATTCAACTTTTTTTGGTCTTCAAGATTGAGTTTGAAGATGGAGAAGCTAGAAGATATTGTTGTACAGGTACAAGTGCAGCTATTTATCTCCAAGTGGGAGATTGTTGAGGTGTGGAGCTAAAAGTTTCACCAATGAGTGAATGTAAAGGTTGTTGTATTTACACAGTCCCTGATGTCAGTTAGGGATTGACTAGAGGCTACTAACGTTGGTTATGGATAAGCCAACATCGGTCATGTGCAGATAGATAGGGACCAATGTCGGTCACCTGTGTGTCCAAAAAGTCTATTTTCATGGATGAAACAGATTGTTTGCATGATTAGATTAACTATTAGTTATAAGTCTGCGTTTCTATTTTTGGTAGGACTGATTTGAACCTTTGATTAGGAGGTTTATCTGATGATGGAGAATGCATAGCTCATGATCACTAATTATATATAATAGGGATAGATCTTCATATCTTGTGTGTAGGTGTGTAACAGACATGTAAGATAGACAATTCAAGGATTGAACTGTGTTTGTAATTGATAGAGAAAACTATTAAGGGAAAGAGTTCTATACATCTGAGAGGTGTGGAAGAAATAGATATTTCTTTAATTTTATTTCCTTTTAGAAGAGTTTAATATAATTTTTCATTGCTTCATGTATCTCATGTTCTTTGCTGATTCTGATTTCTAGTTACTTATAATTTTGGTTTAATTCCGTGTTTAATTGCTTGCACAAAAGTAATCAATTGTTCTTGTTAAGATCCTAACAGGTTTTAATTCAAAATTTTCATTATTTTATCATTTTATTTCTCTATATTTTTGATACTGGGTTGAGAGTGTTGATAAAGTACTAACTTCTGTGCCCAGGTTTAACACATAGTTGCATCCATATGACTCTATTATGTCTATGCAAGATTTTCATCAAGTTCAAGCTACTAAGTCAACCCACTTGATATAATATAGGGTTTAAATTTTTTAGACATGTATTTCATACTACTAAGTTGACCTAATCAACAATATACATTTTAGATATATACTTTAACATACTAGGTTGACCTAGTCAAACCTATAAACTTTCAAGTTTTTATCAATAAAGATCTACAAAGCTAGGTCGACTGAGTTGACAAAGTTAGCAAAATTTGCAAGTATAAATCAAGGTTATTCAACAAAAATATCACTTATTTACATCCTCCAACCACCAAGGTTCATTTATGTCATTCTCTTTCATCTTTGTTATTTATTATAGTTTTATTTTTCATAGTTTGTAGTGTTTAAAACTACCCCTATACAATCAACTAGGTTGACCTTGTCGATGTAGTTCTATATTTTATGTGTTGTTTGGAAAACTAGGTTGACTCTATCAATGTAGTTCATTTTCAAACCCTTGATTCTATATTACAAAGGTGACACTATCAAACCTATTATATATTATTTCATATATTATTGACTATAATAACACTTTACCATGTTTCAATGTTGGAATTTACACTTATATGCTAGTCATTATCTCACACTTTCATTTCTTATTGTTTGCATGCTTAGAAAAGATCACATAGTCTAATTAGGTTATTTTTAATATACCATTTAATTTAACTATTTTTATATTGTATGCACACACTACCAGATCACAAAATCCTAAAATAAATTTTAACAATTGTCTACCCAAGGCTTACCCACTTAGATTTAATCACCAAGGGGGAATCTATCTTGGTTTTATTGCCTAGTATAAACACATGGTTAATGGTATATTTTGGTTAAGTACCCAACACCCTTATAATTTTAGTGTGTGAATTAATGGGGTAAGTCCCAATACTAAGCTAGTAGCATTGCTAATATAGATCCCTTTCAACCCAAACATCTTGAAACCATCATTAGATTACTTTCTAGTTCCTTAATTATATCCAACTTCCTTCACATTTAAAATTATACTCTAATAATTTAATAACATGTAGGTTGGACACTTAGATTTTAATTTCCAATTTGATTTCTTTCTCTTTACTCAATTGTATGTTGTATTGCAAAAACTTACATTAGCTAGCATTAGTGTAAGGCTTTGTGTGGTGTGCATCAACTAGATCAACCTCATTGATATAATTTATTGTGTGTTTCTTTTCATTTTTTAATTTCTTAAGTGATTGAAAAATTATTATTATTTTAGTACATAGTCATTTATATCAGTGTAGTCTCTTAGAAAGTGTCTATTTTTCCATGTCTATTGTGCTAGGTCAACCAAGTCAACCTTGTACAGTTTTCTAGCTCCTATCTGTTATGTTAGGTCAACCTAGTCAACTCTATATTGTTTTTAGATCATGTCTATTGTGCTAAGTCAACCTAGTCAACTCTATACAATTTTTATCACTTCTTATTTCCTTGATTTTTACATTTCTCTTTCCTTTCTTAGTCCTTATCGTTCATCATGAAATTTTTATTTGAAGACAACATTGAGTTGAATTTAAAAAATATGATGAGTTTTACCAATCCTCATAAGGTCTTCCATAAGCAAAGTAGGAATCATCTCTTAGATGAGAGTAATTTTCACATAACTACTCATACAATGAACTATAGGACCCCTCCTCATTCCTCTTTTCAATGTAATCCTCTCTTATCACTTGAAGATGAACTTGAATTAGAGTAAACCCTTAAAATTATCTTATTTATCTTTGTATTTCCTCAACATCAAGGAAATGATCCCTCTACCTTTTACCATATCATTAGTGGTCAATATGAAGAGCCTCATTCACCTTCTGCAGCATTCTCACATGTATTTGGGGTAACCACTTTTTTTATTCTCAACCTCTTACCTTAATGATGACCGCTTCTCATACCATGACTTCTTATTATTTAAATTCTTATACCTCCATGCCTAATATCTCCACTAACATGGTATGTTCTACATCTAATGGGCCTCTTCCAAGACCCACTATCCTTAAATATTCTACTAGTACATCATTTTCTACCCAAGGTAATCATTTTCCTAGTGTTTTATCTTATCATCCCTTCACTAGTCCATCTTTTTTCACACAAACAAATTTTGCCACTAGTTCCTCAAATTTTAGCAATTCCTCTCAAGATCCTATCAACACCACTAGTGATACCCAATACACTAATACCAGCTATAATGATTCAAATAATGCTAACAATTCCAATTAAACCCACTAGCTCTTATTACAAACACTTAATCAAATAAATACCTTTCACTCTCATACCACAAATCAAATGATTAGAATGTAAAATATCTTCTCCATCTTAAAACCCATCCTCAACCAATGCCTTAGGGCATGCATAATCAAAATTTCCCCCCTCCTCCTATTATATATTCCCAAGTCAATCTAATCCCTCAACATCCTCTTGTCAAAAAGATAATTAAACATCTTCAAAATGAGCCTTGTACAACTTAAATCATTAATATTTATATAGGAGGTATAACCCCTACAATTTCTTATAATGGATCAACTGATCCTAATCTTCATCTAAAAAGATTTGGAAATCTTTATAATGAATGGATCAAATTGAACACCTTTATTTATACTAAGATATTAGCTAAAACCCTCAATGGTGATGCTTTATATTGGTATAACCAACTTAAAAATCATTCTATTACTAGTTTGGAATATTTAGTGAATGTTTTATTTCAAGAATTCCAAATTAATGATCTTCCTGAAAATACATTGGCCCACTTCATAAATTGTAAAAAAAATTAAAATGAAGTTTCCCAAGATTTTTTTAAAAGGTTGAAATCATTTTCCAATAAATTTTAACACAATATGGTCAATTATAACCTTTTCCATCTCTTTACTAATACTCTTTCTCCCAAGTGACAATACTAGGTCCATACTATCTCCACATACATTAGAGGAAGCTATTGACCTAGATAAACATCAATATTTGTTTATGAATCAATTCAAGCCACCCAAACCTTCTATGGTTCCTCTCATCTTACTTAAAAATAGGAATAATAATGATATCAATGATGGTTTCACGGATTCTTATTACACTATTCAAACTATTCAGGTTGTTAATCCTAACCAATCTTTAGAACCAACTCCCCATTCTCAAAAATATACCAATCCTCATTTATCTTCACCTAATATCATCAATGTTCACAAAAATTTATCTTAAAATGAATTAATTAAGTGTCTACCTAGGCCTCTACCACAAAATCTTGATCCTACACATCCTATGAAATCTTGGTATGATCCTAACAAGTTTCATCCTAGTTGGGGTTATTATCATGAGACCTATAGGCAATTTCATAATTTAGATATGGATTTTCTTCTTGTTACTAATTTTTATCATGATTAAATCATTTTAAAATGTCAACAAACCTATGACATTTATTTTAAACCTCATGAATCTCATACTAAATCACAAGCCTTAAATCAAGCTAATGCTCATTTAGCTATCTATAAAGACTCTCTTCCTAATCACCAACCTAATCAAGACACCCAAGACAAGCCCACCCCTTATACCAAAAATCTATAAAGTCTTGTTGACCCAAATCCCAATTAAAATATGGTTAATATAGCTAATATTCAAAGGGTGGTTTCTTTCATTGACCCTCAACCCATCAACACTCTTCCATTATCTCAAACATTTCATGTTATCCAAGATTCTTATCCAACTCACTTAAATGAGTTAGGGAAAGATGACCTTATAAAATTTAATGAACCAATTCCAACTCCTCCCTTAGTTAACACTTCTAATTCTATTTTTACCATCCCTCCATCTTCTAACACTAATGATAATCAAGATTCTATCAACACTTATACTAATTTTGAAAACCAACCTGAACTAATTATTTCACCTTCTCAACATAATTTATAAACTTATTTTAAAACTTTACTATCTTATTAACATAAATTCCAATGCATTTCAACTCCTCCTTCTAAGGACCTCCTTCAACATCATTCTCCTATTTCTAACAACCTTCTCGTAGGTTATGATGAGTGGAATCCCATTATGGAACTCACTAATTTCCTATCCAAAATTTCATTTCTTGAGCTTATGAGGACCTCTCTATTACATAGAAACCATCTTATACAACTCTTGTTGAATATTAATTTCCCTCATCCTCCTCTAGTAGGACGTGAAGTACCCTAATCTGGATATCAAGATAGAATATTATAACAATACGAGAGATGTCCATACATGTTGATGAAATGATGGACACTTCTCTTTCCCTAAAGTTACCCATCACTTTTATGATTCTCTATGAGATTATAATTTAGGTGTAATATATTCCTCTATTCATTAGCATCCAAATTATAAATATCCAATTTGAGCATTCCTTTATTTATGAGGGTTCAAGCACCTATGTTGACTCTCTCAATTTTATCAAAACCCTTAAACATTATAAATACAATATCAAATCCACCATAGTACATGTCAAAGATATGATTGAAGGCAAATGTCTCCTTTAGGTTATTTATGGATTCTCATTACCATCCCACATATCACCATTCATGTGAAGGTGATGATATTTAACTTTACTCTATCTTATAACATCTTGTTTGGTAGCCCATGAAATCCCCATATGAGATCAGTTACTTCTTCTACCTAATAATGAATTAAATTGCCTCACAATTGAGATATCTATAGGATTAAGAGTGATATTAAACCTTATAATTTTGAACAATTTCAAGATAATGGTGTTTTTAAGATTCCTACTCTTGAACCTTTGCTTAGTGTTTCATTTAGTGAGTCTCAATGACTCAATTTTCTCATCAATTCCACTCAAGGTTACAATGGTCAACCCAAACTCATTAGGAGTATTCTTCCTAACTTCTTAGATTTTTATGAATATGAGATAGATGAAATCAACCTAAAGATTAAAATTTATGATCTCTCACCTGATCTCATCTCTCAACTTCTTACTTCTTTATAGCTTTGTTATCACAAACCACCTTGTGATGGCATTCCTCTTGTCTTGACTAAGACTAAGCATTCTATTCATCACACTTCATAAAATGACAAGGTCATCCCTACCAGCATCATTAATATTGACACACATGATTATAGTGATTTTTATTACTTATAAAATCCATTCTTAGGTGGTCTTGTTCATGCCTATGATGTTGAGATTATCTATTATCATTTCTCCTTACTTCAGTATTTTAATTTATCTTTCCATATTCCATTGTTTATAGTTATTAATTTTACTATTTTTCCTCTTTATCATAGGGTAGAGATGGTGTAGACACCTCCATTTTCTAAGGAACCTCATAGGATTATGAACATACATCATGTTATGATTGGGCCTTGCTACTTTGCTAAGTACCCTGACTGTTATAGCTTGTTTATCCTTGAGATGTGTGTGACAATTCTTCAGACCTTTTTAGACCCCACCCCTACCTCAATATAAACCTCTTCAAATAATATTCCCACTTTGGAGCCTATTCTTGATTCAAAGCTCATTTATAATCCCACTATCACTAAGTCTATCCTTGTTTCTTATCCCATCACTCTTTCTATTGAGCCTAGTCACATTCCTTCACCACCATCACATTCCATTGGTTATGGTTTGATTTATTTACCTTAGATGGATTTTTTTCCCACTAAATGGGCCGATGAGCCTTATAAATATCCTTCCACTTCTATTACACCTCCTCTTTTGATTACTTCCACTAAGCCTAATTATAGGAATATTTATTGCTTCTATGGAATAGATAATCATTAATCCACCCATTGTCATTAGATGTGATAATATATTTATACTTTGCATCCTTCTTTCCCTTAGTATATAGACAAATCCATACCTCCCTTGAAGGTACTACCTAAGTATATTCATAATTATAGAGAGGTGTATTATATTTAGAACCAATATGAAACCCATCATACCATTTGTTTCCATATCCTTTAGCAACAACTTAAAGATCACCTTACAACTATTCTTTCACCTTATCCCATTCCTCCCATAGGTCATTCCCACAATAAGGCACCCCATTATTCTCCCATGGTTCCACCTCATGTGGTTTCATCCCCTTCTATGGTCCCTTCATCAACTTTTATTCCTCCACATGTGAATCCTTCACTCATGGACCTCTCCTCACCTATGGATCCTTATCCACCTATGAGTCCCTCACTTATGGACCCTTCCCCTTTGGTTATCCCTTTATCTCATGTATATTCCACTCCCATGAATTATTATTAACACTCCTTGTATGATATACCTCCTTAGCATGATCCATTAATCATTCCTACCTTTTATATTGAGGATATTAGAGGAGAATTATTTTCCTAATTTTTTCTAAATATATATGAAACACTAGCTACAATTCACCTCCAACTTCATAAAGATATATAAAATGTTATAGATAACATGTGTGGATAAATCTATCAGTATTTATGAACATATGCATGGTTTTATTTACATATTCATTTTGGATTGGACATGTGCTCCAATATTCTCTTTATTTACTTGATTATATCATTTGACACTATGTCAAATTCTTATTTATCTTACATAGTGACTTTACTTTTTACACTCTATATTTATTATATTTTAATTTATGTTTACTTATGGATTTATTATCTATCATTTCTTTAATTTTATCTTCATTTTAATTCTTAAAATCTCTCCCTTGTCCTTCCTTCATAATTGTTTGATTTCTTATCTCTCTTTACATGGATAATTTTCACTATGACTTGGTTATACAAACCTTGTTTCCTTTAGTCCTTTTTCCTATTACCATGTGATCCGTTAGTAAAAAATTAATCTCATTATATTATCCTTTCACTCATCCACTTTGGATCTCTTTTTTTACCTTTATTCCATTTTCACAAACTAAACATATACATTATTGAGAATTGAAAAAACATGTTGGTTCATTGTTAAGCCTAAGAGTCCTAGTCCATCTCGTCTTTGGTCACTTAGCTTCCTTTAGCCTAAGCCTACAACTCATTCATGTGTATCACTCTATCTCTCATGATTGGTCATTATCGATACATATGAAGGATTAATCTTAAAAAATCCTTAAAAACATTTAAAATCCAAATCATTTAACAAAAGACAATGATACAAAAGGCAAAAATATTCAAAATTATTAAAAGTCAAATCACACTAAAAGATGTGATTCAAATCACATCTCCTTTTTCTATTTTAATTTCAAACTCCACAATTGGCATCATGATAGAGCTAAGGTCAATTTTGGTGTATTATTAGGCTAGTAGTTTAGAAAAGGAGTATAAAATATATTTTAGTACTACCTAGTTTCTCATGTAAGTACCCAATATTTGTATTAGACCAATGAATCTATAAGGGGTCTTGAGGAATGGGGAACATGTCATGGGAATGTAGGTAAATTTTAATTTTCTTGTACCAATCTACCTTCATGAGTTGATATTAGTAGTATGCTTATTTACCTACATAACTTTGCGTTTATAACAAATAGGTTTCCTTTGTACATTGATGGTCACTTGTCACTTAGTGTCTATTCATGTCTTTAGTATGCCTCTTATATCCTAAGGTCTTCTCATAATATGCCTATTGTTTGAAATATTGTCATTGATGTCAAACGTCTAGCATTATTGGTGATAAAGGCCCCATTTCATTCAATGATGTTTATAATAGTTATATCTTGGATAATGTGTGTTAATATTTATTTAATATTAAAAAATATATTTTTGGTTACATATAAGACAAAATAAGGGCCCATGGAGAAGTCAAAGAGTCATGGGGTAAGGACAAAAGAAGAATGGGATATATTTTCCCATGAAGAGTCACCTTGGGGAATTCCAAGAGTCACCAAGTGAAGACAAAAGAGGAAGGGTGCAATTTCTCATGAAGGGACACTTTGAGGAATATGAAAAGTCACCAAGATAATGACAAAAGAGGAAAGGATGTTTTTTCTTATTGAAGGGTTATTATATGACTTTTCAAATTCAAGGATACAAAGGGTCATGCAAGTTTGACACCATTTTCCATGAGGATTGAAGGGTCACAAAAGGTGAAGTCCAAAGGTCATTATGAAAGCTATAAACAAAGGCTTGAGAAGCCATTTGTAAGATGTTATATAGAGTTTGATTTGATATAGTAATATCTATATTAGAAGAGAAATGAGAGAGATGAGTATGATTTATATTTGTTATATCTAGCTTAGAAGAGTAAAGGTGAGAGATGAAAGAGATATTGTAATGAACTATCACTTGTTGATATAGAAAAATTGAGAGATAGTTGTGTGGTATACACAAATGGGTTGGTGCTCTTGTGGGTTGGTGCTCATGAATTATTGCTATGTTGGTGGTCAGTAAAGGGGTTAGTAATCCTGTGGGTTGGTGCTCATGAATTATTGTTGTGTTGGTGCTCAACAAAGGGTTTGGTGTTTATGTGGGTTGGTTCGCATGAATTATTGTTATGTTGGTACTTAGCAAAGGGGTTGGTGCTCCTATGGGTTGGTGCTCATGAATTATTGTTGTGTTGGTGATCAATAAAGGGGTTGGTTCTCCTACAAATATTATGTTTTGAGTTGGTGATCATTCATATACTTGAGATTGTTCTCTGTGGTTTTTCCCACATTGGGTTTCCACATTAAATCTAGTGTCTCTCTCTATCTTGTGTGGTGTTTATTTTTTTAGTTTCATTGCACATATTAAATGTTTAGTTAAGTGGAATTTGATTAAGGGAAAGTTTATAAGATTTATTATATAGTGATTCCCCCCTCCTCTCAGCATATCCTATGATTAAAAATTGGTATTAGAGTACGTTCCTTCAGAAAGGGTTTAACATCTTGAAGGTAGATCAAGGAAAGCAAAAGATGGCCAAGTAGATAAAGAAGGAGAATCAAGAGTTGAAATCTATGGTCGAGGATCTTAAGGAATAAGTGTGTATCTTGGAGTCTAAGTTGGTTATAGAAGCAAAAGAAGATAAGATGTTTATTCAAGATCTTAAGAATCAACTAGAGGTTGTCAATTCAAGTTTAAAATCAAGAGAAGAAGAGTGTAATTAGTTTAAGGTTGATTTAGTTTCTTTAAAGGATAATCATGAGAAGTTCATAATCAAGGTTGAGAAAGATCATGAAATATTAGTCCAAGGTAAGAAGGATGCAAGTTTTGAAGGTGACTTAAAGAAGCCAATCAGGCAGCCCAATGCTTTCAAGTTTTCAAATTATTTTCATGGCCATTATTTTGTTTGTCATCATGTTGGTCATAGGGAAACAGACTGTATGAGGAGAAGCAATCAGTCAAAGGGAGATCTCAATCACATTTAAGAAAAAGGTATGAAAAATGTTGTTTGTTCTTTTTGTCATAAGGTTGGCCAAATTGCTAAATTATGTCCAAATAAAGTAAAGAGATCTTCAAGGTATGTCAAAGGATATAGAGCCCCTAGAAAATATGATAACAGTTAAATTCAGGTTTGGAGACCTAAAATAGTAAAGGTTGATCAAGTTGAGTTTCAGAGTGAAAATAAATTACTTGTTATAGTAGATAAAGAATCAGATAGGAAGGAATATGAAAAATCTTTGGTTAAATTTGAGCATGAGACTTGTCAGGATAAGATAGTTGCAAGAGTTTAGAAGATGAAAAACATCATAAATGATGAGGTTAGTAAGTCAAAAAATTTAGACATGCTTAAATGGTTTATAAGAAAAAGACACAAAGAAGAAACAAAGGAGATATGGGAATCTCCTAATATTTATTTCTAGGATCCTTTGTGTGGGGTGTCTCTTCTAGGCTTCAAGGAGACACTTCTAAGAAAAATTGAAGCATGGTGGATGTTATTAGCTCTTGGCTATGTTGCATTACAAGAAGGTGAGTTGGAAGATTAATTTGTATATCATTTGAGGTAATATATTTTGAAGAAAATTTTACACCAGTGTTAAGGTTAGAGGATATTAGAATGTTTCTTGCATATGCACTATTTAAAAGTTTAAAAGTGTTTTAAATGGATATGGTAATAAAAAATTAGAATGTTGAAAAAGAGCTGACGGTTTTAGAAATAAGGATAAGGAAACTCATGTAGAATAAATCAATAAGGACTAAAGTTTCAAGGTTCCATTCATTAAGAATAAGGTTTAGACATGTTCATGGTAGAAGAAACAACCCAAAGATTCTATGTTGATTCAGATAGATTTGCATGTAAGAAATGAAGATCAGCCATGGTTCATTGATAGCGGATGTTTGAGGCATATGACAAGAGACAAGAGTAAGTACATAAATCTAAAGAAGATCAATGGTGGCATAGTGAAATTTAGAGATAAAACCACTTCTAGGATAGCTATAAAAGGTACTTTTAGTTTGGATAATGGTAGAACCAAGACTAAGAATGTTTTATATGCAAAAGGTCTTAAGCATAATCTATTGAGTGTAAGTCAAATATGTGATCAGAGATAAACATTAAAGTTTCATGCATAAGGTTGTGAGATTAGAATAAAATATTCAAATGAGTTGATTGTAGATGCTCAAAGGAAAGGAAATAATTTATATCTATTATCAGATATCTTCTCAAAGGCATGATCAAAGGACACATTGAAGGATCTACAAGAGGAATTGGGAGTAATTTATTTTAATTCCTACCATTGAAGTTTAGCATCAATTGAGGGGGAGCTAAGTGTTAGATCTAAGTATGCCCTTTTCCATTGATGTCAAAGGGGGAGAATAAAAGGTATAGGTATAGGTGCAGAAATAGGTACAACGAATAGGTACAGGTTACTACAATAAGGGTGAGATACTATATGTTTTCATATGACAGTATGTGTAGGTTTCATGATGTGGTAGTTTAAGGATTGAGGTTTCCATCAATGACAAAGGGGTATATTCTTCCAAATATTTTCATTGATGTCAAAGGTCTAGCATTATTGGTGATAAAGGCCCCATTGCATTTAATGATGTTTATAATAGTTATATCTTGGCTAATGTGTGTCAATATTTATTTAATATTAATGAATACATTTTTGGTTGCATATAGGATAAAATAAGGGCCCATGGAGAAGTCAAAGAGTCATGGGGTAAAGAAAAAAGAAGAATGGGATGCATTTTCCCATGAAGAGTCATCCTAGGAAATTCCAAGAGTCACCAAATGAAGACAAAAGAGGAAGGGCACAATTTCTCATGAAGGGACACTTTGAGGAATATGAAAAGTCACAAAGATAAAGACAAAAGAGGAAAGGATGTTTTTGATTATGAAGGGTCACCATATGAATTTTCAAATGTAAGGATACGAAGGGTCATGCAAGTTTGGTGCCATTTTCCATGAGGATTGAAGGGTCACAAAGGGTGAAGTCCAAAGGTCATTTGGAAAGCTATAAATAAAGGCTTGAGAAGCCATTTTTAGGATGTTATATAGATTTTTATTTGATATAGTAATATCTATCTTAGAAGAGAAATGAGAGAGATGAGTATGATTGGTATATGTTATATCTACCTTAGAAGAGCAAAGGTGAGAGAGGAAAGAGATATTATAATGAACTATCATTTGTTGAGATAACAACATTGAGAGATAGTTGTGTGGTATACACAAAGGGGTTGGTGCTCCTGTGGGTCGGTGCTCCTATGGGTTGGTGCTCATGAATTGTTGCTATGTTGGTACTTATTAGAGGGGTTGGTGCTCTTGTGGGTTGATGCTCACAAATTTTTTCTGTGTTGGTTCTCAAAAAGGGGTTGGTGCTCCTATGGGTTAATGCTCATGAATAGTTGCTATGTTGGTGCTTAGCAAAGGGGTTGGTGCTCCTGCAAGTTGGTGCTTGTGAATATTGTGTTTTGATTTGGTGCTCATTCATATACTTGAGATTATTCTCTATGGTTTTTCACATATTGGTTTTCCACGTTAAATCTGGTGTCTCTCTCTATCTTGTGTGGTGTTTATTATTTTAGTTTATTTTCATATCTTAAATGTTTAGTTAAGTGGAATTTGATTAAGGGAAATTTTATAAGATTTATAATATACCAATTCACCCCACCCTCTCAGTATATCCCGTGCTTAACAACATATCATGCTTTTTCCATTCATTTTTTTTCATTCCCTACATCCATCATATTTCCTCTTGAGAAATATTATTTTATTCATTGATCATCTTCCTTGGGATTCTATTTGTGAGTTACATTATATGATCATGGATAGGACATGGCGATCTTTACAAATTACCACATTTTCACCTTCCTATTACCCACACCCCTTACTACCATATTTTTCACATTTATTCCATCTCATTGGTGTTCCCTTTGTGAGTTGTAGTGTAATACCATGAATAGGACCTATCCCTCACAAAATTATCCAATAATCCAAGTCATAATAAAAAATTACATGTGTCAAATATGATATAAGATGTGATTGATTATGAAGTTACATGGCATTGACATGATTCTTAGCTTGATTTAGTATGTTTTATGCTTACTTCATTTCTCTTTCACTTTTATCATCTTATTTTATGATTGTGTGTAAGAATCCCACCATTTATTAAATTTTCATACTTCCCAGATTGAATTAGTGTGATAAACTTAAGACCAATTTTTTTCTCTTATACTTTCCAATATGATTTAATATGATTCATTGACTTAATTGATTTTTTTATACCATTTTGTTCTTTCAATGGTTTCCACTTTATTACATCACTTTCATACTTCCCAATATGATTTAATGTGATCTTACTTAATTTAATTTGGTTCTGAATCTATCATTTGGTTTAAAAACAAACTTTTTACCAACTTGTTTACCACCCTTTGGTTATTTATAAATAGTCATTTATTCTTATTACACATTTCCAAAGTTGAAATGGTGTAAATTACATCATATTTGATTAATTATACTTATCCAAATCCTTTTTTCCTATTTATTTTTAATCATGCATGTGTTATACATAATGATAGAAAAGAAACCATAACTTATATATTTCCTATAGCATTTACAACAAAAACTAAATACATGTGACAGAAATAAATATATTCGACAAACCACAACATAACCATAATGAAAACACATATATAATCAGTATCTAACTACCAAAATGAAACATCTCTATATATATCATTAGTTTTTAATACAAAAATACAACCATATACAAATCTCTAGCTTTATGGCTATGCCCCATCCTATCTATCTCATGGCCTATACATGTTACCCATAGATACCTCAGTTTGATCTTCTAAATAGAATTATGTAAAGAGGTCATTTGAGATCTCAGTATTGATAGCTACCCCTATAAATGAGCCACCTAAACCTATACCTATGACAACTAGGCCAAGGTCTCTAGATGTGTTTCTCTCTCCTACTCCTATACCTATGTCACATGGGTTAATGTTACCAAATGTGTCACTCTCTCATAGGCCTATACCTATCTAATTTGTGTCATGGTAGCTAGATATACAACTCTCTCCTCATCCATGTCCTTCTATACCTAGTACTCTCTTACACCCACATCTATCAGTGGCTACATCCCCTCTCTATGTACTTATAACTACCTTATATCCTATCTAGCTAATCTAAACTAGCTTGCTTGAGCTAAGGGAGAAGGTACCTTAGGATCCTCTAGTTTAGTGGGGCTGTACAACATCAACGCCTCATCTAGGATATCATAGAGTGATCCCCTCACTAAGGACCCCCATATAGTCTCCTCATCCTCTTCAACACCTATAAAAGTTAAACTAGATAGATATTAGATTACTAATATATCACAAAATCTATGTATCTATACTCTATCTCAAATAAAATTACACAAAATTTAAACCATCTTTTATTACCTATCTATGTGTTGGCTACCACTATCTCGCTATCTATGTAACCATTGATCAAAATCTTCACATCCACGCATCCTCCAAGAACCTCATCTATTAATCACCATCTAAAAAAAATCCTAGAATCACATCTTGGGCCCATCTCAACCTACAACTAGATGGTCTCTCTATCATTAAACTCTGCTCTAGCCCACCTACTAGGTCATCTTAGATGGTGATACTCTCCACTCTCTCGTATTATTACTACCTTTGTCGATGCCATATTCATGGTGATTATTTCTCCTCTTGCTATGGATCTAGTGGTGGTACCTTTCATACTCCTACCTCTACATCCATATCCTCTTGCTCTACTACCTATAATGAAAGACCAAATTATGGTATCTCATGATGTGGTATGACCTCTGGACTAGAAATTAGTGGTATTAGTCCTCTCCCTCATGGTTCTCTCACATGGTTAGCCTAAAAGGTAGGCACTAATATTGATGCCACTAGATAATGCAATACCATCTACCCTAGTACTCATACCATCAAATCTGACTCCATCTACTAGGTATAGTGCCTTATCATCTCTATCCATACCAAATCTAGTGCTACTATCTCCTACCTAGGCTATATTTTAGTGATGTAACCATATGTAGTCCATATAATATCTACTCATCTCACCATCTACAACATTGGCATATGGGTTAAATCTTGTGCTACTTGGTCCTATCTCCATCTTTAAACCTGAGGTAGCCTATCATTGACTACATGGGGTAACCTAGCTGACCAATACATGGGGAACCTCTCATTTATCTATGTCATCAATAATATGATTAGTCCCACTAACTTTTACCCTTTGGATAACACTCCATAAATGTCATTTATGAGATATAAACTGATGATAGATCCCAAGTCATATAATACCCTCTACTCTAATATCATTTGGCTCAAGGCTATCACAAATAATAGTACCTTACCATCTGACTTATGGCACAACACCTGTGCTATCACAAGTCCTATCATAGCCTTCTATATATCCATAAAATATGATGTATATACATCAAACATGACCACCCTCAAACCAAGGTGTATCATTTTTGATCTCATTGCTCATATGGTGAAGGCTCTCCTCTCTTCATTGCCATTAAGTACTCCTATGACTATGAGTATCCCTATTATGGGTAATCTTAGGATGACATGTACATCCTCTAAGGTGATACCCAATTATATGGTATCCCCCTCCACTTCTCACTTGAAAGTGTTAATCAATCAATCCCAGGCTCCCAAGAACATGACTAACAAATCCAAATTAAGTGGTATCCTACACATGTCTACTATGCCTCCTAAGCCTAATGATATTAATGTATCTCTATCCTTTATAGACAAGCGCTATGATAAGTCTACGATCCATGATGCATCCACCAAGCACCAGAATATTGGATACCCTTACAACCAAGAAATAATAATAGATGTATTGGATCCTCTATGTCATTCATAATAGAAATAAATTCTGTTTAAATTTTCAAACAAAAACATGTCTAATTGATTTTTATTTTCTTATCAATTTGACCTATTTTTAGCTACATGATCTTTTTTCCCCCTCATTCAGTCATTCTAGGCCCTTATAGCATTCTTTCATCTTGTTTCACATATTTCTATACTATTCTAGTCCTTTGGTCAAATGATAGTTTGACTAAAATTTCCTTATTTTGACCTAGTTGACTTAAAAATCTAACTCAACCTTTTTATTTTACCCCTATTAGTACTAAGTTATCATATTGGATTTTTTTACCAAGTAAACAAAAATATACTAGGTCAAAATTCTAGAAAATAAACTATGTTGGCACATACCTCCTAGGTTGGTAGTATGGATTCTACCACTTTTAGCCTACTAGGTTGACTAGGTCGACCTATTTATTTTTCCCTATTGACCCCTTACATTTTGAAAAATAAGTGTTTTTTAATAGTTATTTCCCAAAACCCTTCAAACCCATTTACCTAAATGGTTTTTCATACCCTTAGCATATATTTTGGCTTCATTCTAATGTCTATAAATTCTTCTAATTACAAATTTCTAAAACATACTTAAAATCACTAAAATATTCAAAAACTAGGTTGAGATTCTCAGTCGCCTACTTGTAAGACACTCACTACCACCTCTAGAGGTCCCTGTCATCTACCCTATCATATCCTCACCATCCTATCTCAATGGTTTCTTATATCTCTTTTTTCATCTCATTCACAAGTAAAAAATAACAAATTACTTCTCTTTGACCTTATTTAAAACCACTTTTCAAACATCTTAATCTTTCAATTATTTTCTAGCAGATTTCTTATTTTTCCTATATGTTTATTTTTACCTAGCCATTTTTTAAATCATAAAATATTTTGGAATAATGTTAATGTAGATAATATTTTCCACTACTATATGCCTATATTATAATTTTTTTGATTTTTGGCTTTTTTTTTGCACTAATATCTATGGGTTCACCTAATGTTCTTCAAATTGGACACCTTCACATCTCTTGTAGTCTACTTATTTATCTACAACACTAAGGTAATTAGATGTATTTTTTTTAAATATATCCTTTTATCTATATTATTTTCTTCTTACTAAACTTTACTTGGAATTAGTGTTATGTGTTATCATGTTATATTCCCAAAGCACCATCCCATGTTGCACTCATGTGACACATGATGAGCTTCGAGTGGGGAATATGTATATACATAATATTTAAAAAAACATATCACTTAATAACACTTTTTATCTTCTAGGATCTTATCGATTCTCAATCTCTCTAATTGCATACCTTATGGGGTGCATCAAGAAATGGGTGGGCAGATCATTGGTTCTTCATAGAATTATTATCCCTTTTACCTCTTGTTATCTACACACTTGTCTCCTAAAACAATTATTCCTTTTCTTATTCTTCTCTATTATACCCTTTCCATTTAATTACTACATTTTATCCTCCTATTCCTTACCTTAATCACCTTTTGTTAGTTTATTATACTAGGTTGATTGGGTTGACCCTGTATAGGTTTAGGTGATTTTCACTTAGGAACTAGTTTGGCCTTTGGCTGACCTAACTCATGACCTAGTGAATAATTATCCAATATTTTGCTAGGTTGATTAGGTCAACCCTATTGGCTAACATTTTTGGAATGTTTTAGGGTTAAATCCACCTTATATACAAGTTCATTTCATCGTTATTTAGAGAAGAGAAGAAATAATAGTGAATGAACATCTCCTTATTGACCATTCTACTTGAGAATCAAGCTTAGGGTTTCATAATTTCTTTGGAGATATAGATCTTGTATTATGGATAAGTATTTTTGATGCATTGATAGGTTGTGTCACCTAGATAATATTTATCTTTGTCATCCTTGCATACCAAAACAACCCCTTGTGAAGCACTTTGGCCAAGGGAGAGATTGAGGCTCGATGGGTTCATCTTTAAGGTAAGTATTCCTAACTTTGTTTCTCCTTTGTCAGAGTAGATATATATGCAGTTTTTATTATCTTTAATGAATTATGATTAAATATACATTGATTTGAGTATATATCTCTTATGTATGTTTACTTTTATTGTTTCTAACCCCCACTTTGTGCCATAAGTTTTGGTGAGCACTAGATTAGATTTACTTTACTTGATATTAGATTAGTGAAATATAAAAACTTAGGATTCCATTAGGGTTATTGTGGGATTGTGTTAGAATATAGGCTTTGTAATTCTCCTTATCATGGTGGATTACAGTAAGAGATCCCCTAATTAGGTCTAGTGGATCCCCATATTGGTCATGTTCCTACTTAAAATAGGTTTCCCCAATCATAAGTGTATGGTATGATCTATATTATCTAAGATAGGATTGATTTATAGGCATGATTCATTTCTAATTACATATAATATTTTCCATACTTTCATACTCAAAGTATTTTTATAATTTAGTGATCTAGTCAATGAGATCTTGAAGATAAAACTTTAAGAATAGATTTTAGGGTCCAACCTTGGTTTACTATAATTATCAAAACACTTACAAGACTTTATATTAATTTTAATCAACCTCATCTTTTTTTCTTGATCTAGGCACTTATAGCATCAATATAATATAAATTTCATCATACACAACCACCACACCTTGATGTTATGCTTCTACCATGACTTTAGTATTGATTTCATCATCTAAAACCACCACACCTCAATGTTAAATTATCTCAATAGCCTCCATTTAGGATTACATATCTATCATAAATCTAACCCAATCTACAAGTATTGGATATCCAACCACTCTTTCAATTCTAATCCATAATCCTTTTATTTATTTCATTTTCTCATAAAAATAGATCCAAAAACCAATTGATTTATTTAAATATTCATAACAAATTAATTTTTATCTTCTCTCCAAAACTCCCACTAAAATACGGTTGTATTATTTTTTACCTACACTCACAAATGTGGAAATAAGCAATAAGAAACAAGCACTAGAACATTTATATTATACCAAATTATGGAGTTTTGGTTAGATATCTAAATTAAAATATGTGTTATACCATGAAACCCTCAAAATATAAAATAAAATATTCACTAAAATACTACAACACAACTTGAATATTTATTTTTTTCAACAAAAGGAAATACAATAGGAATATTGATAAAAAATCACCATACTATTACAATGATATGAATTTCAACTTCCTATACATAGATCTCAACTTATTAATTTATAGTATTATGAAGTGTAGCCTAACTCTAAGAGAAATAACATAAAATTATTATTTAAGATCAAATAATTGAGCTAACCTCTACCATTCTAATCTTTATCTACTTTGTAAAAAGTTTAGGCATGTTTATATAGGTGAAATAACCACCTAGTTACATTATGTTTTTGGACACCTAATAAAAAAATTAACACACCTTAATGCATCATAAATATTAAATTTATCTCACAATTCTAAGTCACCAACACATTACACCTTATCACATCATGAATTAATACATCATAAGAAAATATTAAATGAATCCATATCCACTTTTCATGATATAAAGGGTTAAATTCTATATAATTAGTAATGGATACCTTCCTATAAAATCATAGGTATAGACATGAAAAAACATACACACAAATAAAGACATATAAAGGTTACAACCTGTAGACACCAAAATTGTGTCTACTCCTTGGTCAACCCCCCCTTGGTCCCCTTGGTCCACTTCTAAACATTTCTAACCCACACACTTATTAATTTAAAATAAATTAACTATTTTAAATTAATAACACCACCCTTAACACATCACCCATGACACCTCACCTTGCCCTTGGATAACCCCATTTATCATCCTATGACTAATCATAATTATCTAAGACCTATTTCATCTCTCCCACTAATTCTCACACCTATTAAACCCACCATTCAGACCGTTTAACAACGAAAATTGAATTTGGCAGATGGAAGAATGGGAAAAAGGCTAAAAATATCATTTTTACCCATTCTCTAGCCACCGATGTCGGTCGACAGTTGACCGACGCCGGTGGTATCGCTGAAATTGGTTGCTTAAAACCAAATTCTGACCTGGACTGCACAACTGAATGCTAACTCTCTTGCTCACAAAATTTGACCTCTCTCTCTCTTTCTCTCCTAGATGCACACCAAGCATCACAGGCTATAGGAGCTCTACATCAGTCACTCCACATCTGATTGAAACATTGCATGAAGTCTTCCACATCAGCCGCATCAGGAACAAACATTCACACCCCTGATTCTTCAGCAAGCAAGAGCTAAGTATTATTCTTCTATTTCATTTTAGTAATTTAGAAAGCATTAGCAATTAGCTTCTATTTAGCATTTCTAAATATCATCAACTAGACCTGACTTTCTTCTTGGAGAGGTTGAGAGGCCTCCCCCATATCCTTACTCCTTTTGACAACCTGTCCTTTACCCCTTGTCCCTCTTAAGACTCTATTGACTTCCCTAAAATTTTGTACAGACCTCCCAGACTCCTCTATCACCCATAAACCCATCCAAAACCCATCCAAGGCCATTGCCCTGACCGACATCAACCATTTCCCCTACCGATGTCGGCAGACTAATCGACGTCGGCAACCTTGACCAATCGATGCCAACATAACTATCGACATTGGCGACTGTGATAGACTGATAGTAGAATATAGGTACGCATTATCTCTATTTTTTTTAGTCTTTCACCATTTCTCTTTCTAGCAACACTCTTTTATCAGCTAGTGGACTGTCATCCCTCAAGGAAGTCTTTGCACTTCTGGGACCAAGCTTGCCTTGGTAGTCCACCATATATCTATCTAACATTTTCTTTGTTTAAGACTTTCTTATCTACAGGTGTCATCCTCCACAACCAAAGAGGAGTTCCTTCAATCATCTGGATATGGTGCGCAACTTCATCCAGGTATCATCTAACCCCTGACCATTACCTTTTAGTTTCTTATTTCTTCTAAATGTGAAAAGCGAAAATGAGTAGAAACATTCTGACACACCTGGTGGGACCCCTAGAGCTTTCTTTGGGTTCATCCTTTTTCTTCTAAAGGCAAACATTCATATAGGTGCATTAGATCTCTTCTTGCATCCTTTCCTTCTATCTCTTTATTTTGGAATGAAACCATAAGTACAAGTTAAAAAGAACTTTTTCTTCTTGTCACTTTTTCCTTACATCTTAGAGTAGTGAAATTCATACTCTCAACCTTTTCCTCACTTGTTTGCATCCAAAAAAACATTTTGATTTGGGTCTAAAACACTATTGCATCTCATTCCTACTTGAATGCATATTTAGCCTTCTCATCTAGTAATTAAAACTGCATTATGAATAAAGTGTAGTACACATATGTTACACTACCAGACCACAAGCACATTGAACTAAACATTTAAACATACCTGAGACAAGGACCGACTAGGATTTCATCACCTAGCGGATACCTTACCCTTCATGGCAATCCCACTTGGACTTCACTACCAAGGGGAGAACCCACTTTTTTCTCTGGCAGAGTATAAACTCTAGGGGAAGTATATATTGGCTAAGCGACCCAGCTTGTCTCTAGGCTCATGAAGTGAGGGGAGCAAGCTCCTAGCACCAGGCCACATACGGAACCTAATACAGATTTTGAGCACCAAAACATAACCTGAAACCAACCTTAGACTGCCTCTTTTAGTACCCATTCTAAAAGCCCAACTTCCCAAACATATTCTTTTAAGGCATAAGCCAACACAATTCTAAAATTCTATTCTTAGGAGTTAAATTTTAGTGTTTGCTTGCCTTCATCTATTTTTCTATCTGTATCTAATTTTTGGAGCTGGTGAGGTCACATTCTGAGATCTAAAAACAACTCAGACTTTCTTCTTTCTTCCAAAAACTTTCAGTTTTTTGAGTTTCTATAAATACACAGTAACCAACATTAGTTTTTCCACTGACATCGCCAACTGATCTTCACAAACATCAGTTATTTGACTGACATTGGCAACTTACTTCACCAACATCATTTTTTCTACCGATGTCAGTCACTGTCAAAAATCTTTCTTCTCAAATAGCAAGCTAAAAACCTGACCTTTTTGTTGTTAAAAACACATTCTAGTTTTCTAAGGATGAAACATATAGTTTTTAGAACCTGAATCTATTTTGCCTTGGATGGTTTTGACACGTAATCAAACCAAAACTCTTGTTAACCATGCAAGGCAATAACCACTCTCACCTTCGCCTTCCATATCAAGTCCCCAAATGGAGTATAATTTAGAAACTAAGAGTACTCCTATCTGACCAACCCTAACTCAACATCCAATTGTTCCTGAAGGGGATCAAGTCTTTGAAAGGTTCCTTGACCTCAATGTCAAGGCTCTTCATCACTATCTCATGAGAATTCAAATGCGAGACTCTTCAGGCAACCCATAGTTTATGGGATGCCAACTTCCTTAGTCAAAATGGCAATCATATCAATAGCCTCCGTAACTCAACCCATAGACACCCAGGCCATTGCCTCAACCAATCTTCAAAGTGTGACCTCTCCTTCTATTTCTAGACCTACCTCCATTGGGGTTTCTATACCCCCTCAACCACAAACCATTCAGTAAAGTTCTACACCATTCCAGAACTTAATTGTCTCCATCCCACCTACTCTTGCACCCATAAATACAAGAGTGGCTACTTATCCTTTGGCTAGTGTTTCCACCATCCAACCACCTTTGGCAACATCAAGCCAAGTTGTGCCTTCTAGCTTTATGACACAACCACCATTGACTTCAACACCAGTCTCTATGACTAGCTACCAATATGTTGCACCTATACAAGCACACCCAACTATGTCATATGCTCCACCTAACACCTTCCAAATGCCTTACAACCTAGGGGGTGCCCCACCTGCAAATCCATCAACTGATCTAATCAAAATTTTGATGGATAAGATGTCTAACCTTGAAACATCCATTTCTAGTTCAAGATCTTTTCTCTCATATGAATAAATATGTAATGAACCCATTCATCCTTCAGTCTCAATCCGACAATATCCTAGCCAGTGGGAACTTCCCAAGTTTACTCACTTTCAGAGTAAAGAAGACCCATAGCAACATCTACGAGCATTTAGACACGCTTGTTACCTTATAACACATGACGATGCGTTGTTACTATGCACATTTCCCATGTCACTTTCTGGTGCTGCCCTTGATTGGTATAGTTTTATTACCAGTCACTCTATCTTTTCTTTCACTCAACTAGCTCAACTTTTCCTTGACCACTTTTCAATTAACATCACTAAAAAGGTTTCCATCACAGACCTATACTCTATTAGACAATTCGATGACAAATCAATAGCCTATTTCGTTGCCTGTTGGAGAAGTTTAATCAACCAACTCTCCTTTTCTTTACCTCAGCCTGAGCTCATTGAGCTCTTTTCACAAGCGTGTGCCAAACACATCTCATCTACTTTGTGGGTCTAAACATTCCGCACATTTGACGAAGCCTTCACCATGGCTAGGAAGCTTGAACTCCATGTTGTTAAAGAAAATAAAGTCAAATTATGTAGTAAAAATACTAACACAAAATCAAATGACCCTTCATCCAAATCTTCTTCCTCCAATTCCAAATCCAAGGGATCAATAAATGCTTTGGTACTTAGATCATCATCATCGACCACAACTAACCAATCCAAACCTTCCACATCTCAAAGCATTACATGACAATTGTAACAAGGATACGTACAGCGTCAATATACTCCAATAAGAGAATCATACACGTCCGTGTTGGATAAACTAGTTAGACAGGGAGTCCTTAACCTCCCCTAAATTTGACCACCACCACAATTTGACCCTTCAAAAGCTATCCCTGCATGGTATAGGGAAAATGACTTTTGTCATTATCACCGTGTCAAAGGCCATGACACAGACAATTGTAAAACCCTTAAGAATATCATTCAGGACATGTTAGATAAAGGTGATCTTGTCTTGGATAACCCAAATGCACCACCTAACCAAAACATAGACATCTTTAGATAACCATTCCCTAACCATCCCCCTAGCCAAAACAACGTACAGACCATGGCAGAAGACCCCCAAGAGCGTAATATATGCACAGTCATCACGGTCTTTCCTATCATTCCTAACCAACCTCTCCCAAAGTCTAAAGAGGTTAGTCAACCTATTTTTCCACCACAAGAAGAAGAGCCTTCTTATCCTATTTGTCCACCATAGGTAGAAGAGCCTTCTTCTCCTATTTCTCCTCCACAGGTGGAAGAACCTTCTTCTCCTGTGAGTTCTCCATCACACTCTCTTATATTGGAAGATGCTTTGATGATACCAACGCCACTAGCCCCACCTTCATCCTTCCTACTACCAATGGAGGACCATATCTTTCCTGCTCTTCAACCGCAAGTAGAAGGTACAATCATCCTTGCCCTCTATCCTCTTGAGGAGTCACATTCCCCAATTCCTCCTCCACCAAGAGAAGAACTTGTCTTTTCATCTACTTTGATTGAAGATGATCTAGTAATGGCTCTCTCACACCTTTGACCTAAAATCGCTGCATCTAACACATTTCTGGTCTCACAACCACCCGCATCTTTTAAAAAACCAAAGCCTCATCTAACAGCTTCTAAACCATTCTCTCAATTAGCTCAAAACTTAGGATTTCTCCATTCGAGGAACTTAGAGCGTGAGGCATTATGGGAGTGCTTCAAATCTCCTTATCTTACACAAATTATTTCATCTCGTGCTAATGACCCTCCTTTGACAAAATCTCCCAAAGTCTCCAACAAGGACCAGGCTTCTACTTCCAAATCTTCAGAAGCTTAACCAACCACATCTAAACCTAAACCCTCACAAACTTCTACTACACCAAAACAAGATAAATCCCTTGGTGTTCACCCCATATCTAACCTCACTCACCCACAAGTGAAGGTATAATTGAACCTTGCCTCACACAATAGTGGTCCTCAAACCAAACTATAGAAGGACACTAAACCTAATCGGAGAACTTCTCCCCTACCGTCATCATTTCCCTCCATTTTTGGCCCACATCCTTCTACCTTAATAGGAGTGCTCCCTACTCCAACACCTAACAAAAAAAATTTGCTTCCATTACTCCCTTTACCCACCAAAAACATGCCTCCTCTAAAAAATTTGGCACCCCTCACGAAGAAAGTGTCATCTACACGAGTGGCTACACCACCAACCCAAAAGGTGGTACAGAAATCTCCCTCAACAACTCCCAAACACAAGTCATCAACACCTAGTGCATCAACAAGCACGAACCCCTTAGTGGGTTCATATGCTTTGATATTACACTGACTTTTGCAAAATTCTAGCATCACTCTTCCACCTATTAAACCATTTCAACCTCTCAGACCAAAACCGTCTTGGTTCGATGACACTAAAATCTGCCTATATCATCGCTCACCGGGGCATGATACCGAGAATTTTTGTGCCCTCAAGGTTGTCATTTGCCAATACTTGGAAAAAGACACCCTTCTTGTTGAGGATACTGTCAACAAAACTCCAATACCATCTAATGTCCCCCAAACCTCTTCACCTTCACACTCATCAACTCTCAGATCAAAACCATCTTGGTTCGATCACACTAAATTTTGTGTGTATCATCGCACACCTAGACATGACACTGAGCATTGCTATGCTCTTAAGACTATCATTCATCAACACCTAAAAAAGGAAACCCTATTCATTAAGGATCCTCTTGACCACCCTTTAACCAAGCCACCGACACCATTCCCTACCTCTCAAACATCCTCACCTAAATCGAGAGCCCATCATCAAACTATGGTTCCTCTACCACCTTCCTCCCCTATATTTGAAATCAACACTATCAATGTGACCACTAGGTCACAAACCATGAAGGATAGAGGGAAAGATAAGGTTTCTCTCCCTCAAACATATCCATTCATCAAGCCTCCTCAACCACCAAAACCTAAGATTTCAATCTTGGGCACATCCCATCCAACATCTTTGTAGCCACTTCATGATCCCATGGTGAAACAACTTCACCAAACCCCTGTGAAGACATCTTTGTATGACCTCATTCAAAGCTCTCCATAGCATCATCTAACTTTGATCAAAGCCTTACAAGCAGTGGAGGTCCAACCTGAAGACCCCCAACCATTGACTACTTTTGTCAAATCATTACCCACTATCACCCCCATCACCATCCATGATTCTAAGATTCTAGACTACAACCTGGAAGATCAAGATCTCACCCTCTTAAACTAAACCTAGCAGGCAAGAGCTTCACAAGATTCATCCTCCTATCACACTCCTTGTCAAAGAGGAGCTTCATCATCTTCTCTTCATCTCATTTATCCAACCCCCTGATTATCCACAATGGGTATCAAACATTCTCCCTCTCACAAAAGTAACTAGGGGAATTTGACTTTTTACTGACTATCACAACCCCAACCAAGCATCGACCAAACATCGACCAACCAAGCATCAACCAAACATCAACCAACCAAGCATCAACCAAATATCAACCAACCAAGCATCAACCAAACATCAACTAACCAAGCATCAACCAAACATCAACCAACCAAGCATCGACCAAGCATCAACCAAATTATTAATCATCTTTAACATGCAACCAATATGGAATGAAGCAAATGAGGCAAGTTTGCTCCTAATTGGCTAGGACATTATATCATAACACACAAGTATGGATCAGGGACTTATCATCTATCTTCTCTTGAAGACCGGTCAGAATCTGAACCCCTTAATGCCCTACATCTTTAACCATTCTACTATTAATCAAGTAATCATTCACTTGATGTTTAACTTGAGCTCATCCCTTGAGAAACCCCCATCATCATCATTCCTATTCATTTCAACCCTTTTTCCCAACATTAGTTAACCCTTTGTTAAAGCATGATTGCTTTGTCTTACTAAAAGGGAAACCCCCAAACCTCTATAGTCAAGTCCATGACCAAAATTCCAGTAAAAAAAAAAAACATAAAATTGGGATGCCTATACAAAGGTCATAAACTATAAATTTAGACTGCTCCCTCAAAGGATAGCTGCATAATTGCTATAATTAATAGACTGCTCCCTTAAAGGACAGCTATCCAAAGACATCAAAACATACAAAGTAGAATATAGACCACTCCTTCGAAGGATGGCTATACACAAATTTTTCTACAAACAACACTCTCTCATAAGCTTCCTGCATCAATCAGCTTCACATATGACCACAAAACAAAACAACATCCCCACGTAGACTTCCTACATCGATCAGTCTCCCAAAAAAAAAGAAACTGACTGGCAAACTATAAAGTCATGGACTTGTCTATAGTCGTTCTCAGGGTCACCTATAAAAGGGGAAAGGTTATCCTTGCTAAAAAGGGTTACGCTATCCTCATACCTCACATAATCAAACCTATTACCCCAACATACCCAAGGGATTTTGATCTCACTTAACATCAAGTGATTTGAATACTTCTTTAACACAAACAATGGTCAATGACGTAATGCATGAATGAGGTTTTTGTTTACAATAACCCTATCTATGCTATCATTATGGTCCTTTTCAATGAAAGAGCAATATGCCTTTCACTTCTTATACCTTGGTCACATACAACCAAACCAAATCTAAAACAACCAAATCAAACCAAACATTTTCAGACCATTAACATGACATAGCCCATTCACACTAGTTTGTATGGAAACCAATACACATGGAAACTATCAACCACACAATTTATGTTAAGCATAAACCATTACTTGCTGAAGCATAAAAATACTCATTTCATTTTTAGCATACACCATCACCAATATGGAAAATTTCTAGGGATGAAAGACCACATAGCCAATGTTACAGAATACACCATCACATAATATGGAAAAGGTTGTAACATCGTCATACCCTCATCATTTATAACCTGACCAAACCAACCTATCAACTAGCCTGAACTACATTGGTCTGAGGCCCTTCAAATAGGGGCTATGTAGGCAACACTCAGATGACATGACGTCTTTTGGGGTTAGCTCAGCCACATCCATTTGTTCATCTACTTGATTAACAAACCATTTAACCTTTAACCATGACTTAACCTAGTCTAACCCACATCCATAACCAACCATCTTCCTCCCTTTTAGGGAGAACTACATTGGCCTGAGGCCCTTCCAACAAGGGCTAGGCAACACTCAGTTGACATGGGGTCCTCTGAGGTTAGCTCAGCCATTCCTTCATCCATCCATCTAATGGACTAACTATCTATACCAACCCAAAATCATGACCAACAACCTTGGAGATCATGACTATCTCCCCAAACCATGACCACTTTTGAGACAACTATGCCATAGTTGTTTCGATTGCATATATGCTACCTTAGGAATAGTTAGAAAAATTGTATGCACATCACATTACGACCCTCACAAGTATTGGATCGTGCCCAAGTTGATCTCCACTACTTGTGACATTTTCATGTTTTCTAGGAGCACTTCCTAAGCCTGGGATACTTGGAACACAAGGACCATTAGAGCTAAAGCTTGGATCGTTTAACCCAATCAGCTACGACTAAATGCTGGGGACTGGTTATTTTGATTTTAGCACTCCTTTAACTTTGACTACGACAATTTGACTTACCTAACATGTGAAGTGGTATGCGTGCAATCTCAACTTTTATAGCATTCACACTCAAACTTCACCATATCCATCCACTATCTATCAAATCAACACTTGATATCAGGTTACCTTCCCTTGACTCTAGCTTTGAGGGGGGAATACCTCATCCCACATCTAGGGTAGCCAACACTTACTTTTTGTCTTACAATTCATCAGAATAACCAACAAGACAAAAATGACCTTATCCCATACCTGGGGCAACTTACTCTTATTTTTGTCTTGCAGTTCATCAAGAACAACCAACAAGACAAAAAGGGGCAAATGTAGACACCAAAATTGTGTCTACTCCTTGGTCAACCCCCCCTTGGTCCCTTTGGTCCACTTCTAAACATTTCTAACCCACACACTTATTAATTTAAAATAAATTACCTATTTTAAATTAATAACACCACCCTTGACACATCACCCATGACACCTCACCTTGCCCTTGGATACCCCCATTTATCACCCTATGACTAATCATAATTACCTAAGACCTATTTACACTCCCCCACTAATTCTCATGCCTATTAAACCCACCATTCAGACCATTTAACAATGACAATTGAATTTGGTAGATGGAAGAATGGGAAAAAGGCTAAAAATAGCCTTTTTACCCATTCTATAGCCTCTGACATCGGTCAATAGTTGACCGACGCCAGTGGTATCACCAACATCGATTACTTAAAACCAAATTCTGACCTCAACTGCACAATCAAATGCTAATTCTCTTACTCATGGAATTCAACATCTCTCTCTCTTTCTCTCCAAAAAATACACCAAGCATCACAGGCTATAGGAACTCTACATCAGTCACTCCACATCTGATTAAAACATTGTAGGAAGTCTTCCACATTAGTCGCATCGAGAACAAGCATTCACACCCCTGATTCTTCAGCAAGCAAGAGCTAAGTATTCTTCTTCTATTTTATTTCAATAATTTAGAAATAATTAGCAATTAGCTTCTATTTAGAATTTCTAAATATCATCAACCAGACCTGACTTTCTTCCTAGAAAGGCTGAGAGGCCTTCCCCATATCCTTACTCCTTTTGACAATCTATCCTCTACCCCTTATCCCTCTTAAGACTCTATTGACTTCCCTGCAATCTTGCATGGACCTCCAAATGCCTATAGACCTCCCTGACTCCTCTGTCACCCATAAACCTATCCAAAACCCATCCAAGGCCATTACCCTGATTGACATCGACCATTTCCCCTACCGATGCCAGCAAACTAGTCGATGTCGACAAGCTTGACCAATCGACACCGATAGAACTATCGACATCAGCAACTGTGACAGACCGATAGCAGAATACAGGTATGCATTATCTCTATTTCTTTTGTTTAGTCATTCACCATTTCTCTTTCTAGAAACACTCTTTTATCAGCTAGTGGACTGTCATCCCTCAAGGAAGTCTTTGCACTTCTGGGACTGAGCTTTGCTTGGCAATCTGCCATATATCTATCTAACATTTTCTTTGTTTAAGACTTTCTTATCTATAGGTGTCGTCCTCCACAACCAAATAGGTGTTGCTTCAATCGTCTAGATATGGTGTGCAACTTCATCTGGGTATCATCTAACCCTTGACCATTACCTTTTAGTTTCTTATTTCTTCTGAATGTGAAAATCAAAAATGAGTAGAAACACAACCTTTAAAGGATAAGTTACATGTCCTTGTAATGATAAAATACATTAAAAACCTTTGTGTCATGATCCTATTTTATAAGAACATTACAACACATTACTGCACATGCCCAAAATTACTTATAAATCATCACAAGTCTTATGTATTGAAGAACAAACTCCTCCACTAAATTTCATAAACTATACTACTTCTTTTGAAAATAATAAAAGTTATGATGTTATAAAATATGTCACATCCTTGTGAAAATATTCCAAAATACTCTTAAATATTATGCTCTCATAAAATAGTAACAATTCATATTTAACAAAAAATTCTTAAAATTATTTAGACAAATAAAATATATATATGCATGTAAAATCAAACACATATAACATTAAACACATGAACTTGTAGACATTGAAAAATATACAAGGTAGATGTATACTGAAAGGTTGCACAAAATAACACAAAGGCATTTTCACACAACTTAATGAATTCACAAACTTGAAAAACAATACATATGCATAATAATAAAATTGAAAAAAATAACACTTATCCAAATTTGCTAAACTATCATATTTTTGGTTGATGCAAGATTACACATGAACCTAAATACTTAATCATCAATTAGTAATATAGAATATGGTAAGAGTATACATAGGATTATAAATATTAAGTTTTAAAAATTAGGTTGATCTTGAATATTTATATTTATAAATTTGGTTATCCAATACAACAAGTGACTAAAGTAATATGGGGAAGTGTGCACAAGTTCCAAATGTGTGAACACAAGTCAAAGTATGTCAAAATTGATGTTGCAATGTTTAATACCAATTTTATGTATCTAAAAAAGTATAAAAAATATCTAGTATCTATATTTTTTTGGGTTTACTTTTGTAATACCTCAACACTTATTTTTTTTTATCATTTATAGTACACAAGCAAGTCATAAATAGGGTATTCCTCTATGAACCTCCATTTACAAGATTAAAACATCTTAGACACTTGTTTTTTACACATTTTAAATTGTTATTTATTATTATTTTACTGTATTTTTATTATACCTTATTTTAAAGGTTTAGTGTAGTATTCCAAACCTAAAACCACTTTACCATAAATAATAGGTTCCGTTTCCTTGTGGTTGTTAACAAAAATGCACATGGAAAACAAATGTCATTAGGATAATGACTATTAATGGAAGTCATATTAAGATGAATTATATATAAAATTATTTAAAGTATTTTTTAACCCTTTTTATAAATTTAATGCTTGCGTAATGATATAGGATAATTAAGAGTGAGATAAAGTATTCCTTAAATCAAGATAATTAAATAATTAAATTTATGATATCCAATTTCAATGCTAAATTATGAAAAAATATTAAATATAGAAAATGCAATGCGAAATAATATTTTTATTTAAAAATAAAGAATAATAAATTATACTTAGCTTAATTAATAATTCCCAAATAGATTAGATATGTATAAGTGTGGAAACATGTTATCTAAAGTTTAGGAACCAGTCATAAAATTTTATAAATATTCTATTTAGCTACCTAGACACTTACATCAATGTTATTATCATAATCCCAATAAAACTATCCTATATATAATGTTTATTATATCAAGATTAAATGACCTATATATTTATATTTTTTCCATTACCTTTCCTTTAATGTATTTGGATCTTATGCATAGGCTATTGATGAATGTTTATATCTCAAAACCCTAGCTCTCCAACTTAGGTTAGGTTGTCTTAAAAAAAATGGGTTAGTAGGATCAGAGTGTTGAGATAAATTCAAGGATGCCTATATAAATTAGTGATACCTACATAGATAATAATATAAAGAGAGACTCATGCTTATGTATTTCTCCCTTATGTATGGGAATGTGTATGTGAATAAGGGTTAAATATACTATATGATAGTGTATTTATTGATCTATCTTATAACATGATAAATATGTCTCATGGGTTTTATTTTGAGTTCTTTATACCTATAGTAAAACTACTCCTATGATTGATATACAAATAGGAACAAATACGGTAAAATTATTTAGTTGTGTGATTAATTTATTTATCTTTAATATGTGCTTGGTTGGTAATTTATAAATTTCCAAATGAATTAGATTTGACTTGTATTTATACTAGCTATTTTTAAATAATCATCATATAAAGGTTAATGAAATTCTTATATTGACTCACACACATCAAAATATTTTAAATTTGAGTGTTTTTAGGGTAATAACACTTGTGTTGGGGAAGGGATAGTAGCATCAATGATACTATCCTACCTTGAATGCAACTATATAGGATGGAAGACATTTTTTTAGGTTTTGTAATTTATAGTGAAGGATATATATCATAATTTAGACATTATATGGTTATAGGTGATATTTATAATTATAATTATAAAGGTCAGACTAAGAAATAAGTAATTAGACCTAGTGAGGTGGTAAGGTATGATCCTTTCAGCTATGAGGATGGTAAAATTTAAGGGTAGAGCCATGAGAAATATTTTTCATTTATACAATACTATTTTTATCATATAAATATATATTAAAGAATATACATTTTCTCCCTACCACCTATCCCTTTAATTTAATAATGCATAAGGATGCAATTACTATGTTAAAGGAAGGAAAGTGTACCATGCTGTGTAGAGCACAGTTTTATTTTATTGATCCCACATTATTTTTTTTTCATGTGAATGACCCAAAACCAAGAGAATACTATAGGTGTAATTAGTGCATATAATCTAAAATTGATTAATTTTAAAACAATTGATATAAGTAGATAAATGGAGTGCACCTATTTGTTGATGCAACCATGTTTCCCATTGGAAATTTTTCATGGTAAAGATGTTTCTTAGCTAAATCATTACAAAAAGCTTTACAATAAAAACTTGGGAATGTGAAGAGTTAAAATTAGAGGGTGATCATTCCCCTAATCTATTATAAGGATGAATTATGCTAAGTCTATTGAGAGCCCAAAATATCAATCACACAAGTGTAAATTAATATATCTAATTTAGAAAATCTCTCCCAAGCCAAATGGTGTAACCATATCAACCCAAAATAATATAATAATAGTGAAAATCCTAATAAGGGCACAAAATTTTGATCACACTAATAAAAAAAATCCAATTACCATAATAGATAAAATCCCAAATGGTGCATCTTGGTAAGGTTGGTGCATAAATGTGTGCATAATCTAAAAGTGTATATGTAATTTAGTGCATGTATACCTCAAATATGTCTCAAGATGAATTGTGTATCTAAATTTAACCTTTACTATGTAATTATCTATAATATGTATCACAAATCTTAAAAACTTTGTCCCAAACATGTGCCCAATTCATAGAATTACATCCCAAATGTATACCTAAATCTCATAAATTATGTAAATTAAATCAAATTCTAACAATTTCATCAATGCTATGTATGTGGATTCATGACTTCTATCACATTAACCCAATTATATGACCCCAATTTTGATGAGGAGATTGAAAAATTGATAATCACCTTATCTCAAAAGGATAAGACAACTATGATGTATATCTATGAATCATGTAGTAAATAATCATATAGTAGTGTCATGTTGAAGTATATATAAAAATGAGGCTTTCAGTATGCATTCATAACAAGCTCTAAGATGCATGATATGAATCATGAAAATGTATACAATTTAAAAAAATTAGAAAAAGACTAATCACACATGAAATATTACTCAAATGTCAAACAAACATGGCTCCAAGGAGACTGAAAACAAGGGGCATGTTCAAATTCCACACACCCAAGTGAAGAACATGTAAATGTACACATACTAAATAAATAGGAAAAACTTGGGTACATATTTAAAAAAATAAAAATAACATGTTCAAATGTTCTACATGCAAGAGAAATAGGAAAACAAGAAGTAAGCTAATGTAAATAAATGAAGTAATGAAACATAAACAACTAACATATACATGTCATACTAGTCCATACATGCATGTGGTATAAAAATCCATGTAGAATAACATATCAAATATAGTGTTTAAGATAGTAACATGAGTATAGGCATATATATATATATATATATATATATATATATATATATATATATGTATATATATATATATATGTATATATATATATATATGTATATATATATATGTATATATATGTATATATATATATATATATGTATATATATATATATATATGTATATATATATATATATGTATATATATATATATATGTATATATATATATATATATGTATATATATATATATGTATATATATTTATATATGTATATATATATATATATATATGTATATATATATATGTATATATATATATATATATGTATATATATATATATGTATATATATATATGTATATATATATGTATATATATATATGTATATATATATATATATATATATATATATATATGTATGTATGTATATATGTATATATATATATACATACACATATATATATATATATATATGTATGTATATATATATGTATATATGTATGTATATATATATATATGTACATATATATATACATATATATATATATATACATATATACATATATACATACACACACACACACACACACACACACACACACATATATAAGATAATGTAAAATGATCATAAAATAATATAACATATGTCAGTTATGATCATATATAGAAGTAAGTTTCCCCCAATGGTGTGTATCATGTTGGAAGATGAAAGTTCGAACATATACATGTTTGAGTATCATGGGTATAATGTATTCCCATATCACAATCAATTACTTATGAAACATATGCGTGTAGATAAATTATATGGTATCTACTAACATATAGTAAACAACATATGCAAAAGATAACAAAACATGTGAAATGTTAATTTTTTGTGTTTTTCAATTATTTAAATGTTTCTTTATTTTCTTGAATATTTGATGTGTTTTTGTATTTTCAATTTTTTTGTGAACATCTTGAATCTTAAAATAATATTTCAGGGGTTTGGTTTATCAAAACTAAGAAATATGGACAATAATTACAACTCTAGACCCATTGCCTCCATTTCATTCTAAAACTAAATTTTATCATGACATGATCTAAAAAGGCCTAATTGAATTTGTCATAGTATTTTTTCATATCCAATTTTATGATCATACCTTCCATACCACTATGACTAAGAGAGGGAAGGTTATCTTGGACAATGGTTATAGCAAATAAATTTTATCACCTAGTTGTAAAATCACCTTATTCTTTTGATATCATAAAACCTAATTTTTTTTTCAATTGATTGGTCATTACCTTGGTAATGAAATTGTAAACTAAGTTGCATAGATAAATTAGTCAGAAAGAATCAACAAATTATCACACATAATTTTTTATTAGATCCAAAAACATTATATTCCATTCTTTTAAGACCATTTTTCTCTTCCTCTAATTCTCCACTACTTTAGTAACATCATTGCCCACAATATGACAACATTTATAGAAAAAATCTAGTTGAAAATCCATCAGGTCTTAGGGGTTTATCCACCCATGTTTAATATTATTAATTTTAGTTCTTCCTTAAACACTAGACCCATCAAAATAACATTCATGTGATCATTGATATAGTGAGGGATTGAATTCTTGAGCCTTTCTTGAGTGTTCCTTCTATCCACCCTTTCATTTATGAATAAAGTGTTGTTAAATTGACTTTCTCAAGTCTGATTTTAAAATATTATTTAATAATTTTCCCATAAAGGGTGATTATTTTATCCATATTATTCCTATTTTACCTGATGTTGACTTAAAATTAAATAATTTAGTATTTTGGCCACTCTCATTTAGGCTTTTTATTCTATACTTTTATCTCCATAAAGTTCATTTTATCTAAGTATTTTTTCATTTGGTTTTATCCATACTATCAATATCACTAGCTATATTACATTGAGCTATGGAATGGTTTAGGCCCTATAACTCTTATTATACCATGTTATTTCTATCAAACAAATTCCCAAAACTTTTTTGTTCCAATCTTTGATCTTTTATTTTGTAACCTTCAATATTTTAAAAAGGAAAGAGCCTTTGGAACCCAAAATTGGTGTTTTTTATACCAAGATCATGGTTTTTTCTCAAAAGATTAGAATTCAAATTTGAGTATTATTCATTTATATTTGTTATCATGAATTGAGGGATATATTGGCTAGTGATTTGAGCTATCAAACTAAATGACCTCTATAGTAATTTTAAATTTATACCACCATTTAAGAGTTAATTAAAAAAATACCCAACTATTTTAGGATCATATTTCTTCAGTTATTCTATTTTTATAGTGAATGAATCACTAAAAATATTAAAATACAATACCTTAGCCATTTGATAGAATGTATTGAAGTCACACATAGCTTAGGCTACCATGATCAACACCCATTTTTTAAAACTCTAAGGATTGTATTTAAGTCACCTCAAACACCTATTCCAATTCATTTAGACCATACAAAATACCTAAATCCTAACTCTTTATAGAAAGCCTTATTTTTTAATACATATATGGGTCCATAAATATAAAGATAAGGAAGTTACTTTTACCTTTGAGATCTTTGACAAAAAAATAGATCTAATAATCATAGCATGAAATTTTACTATAATTACAACTTGAAGGAGTAAATAAGATAATTAGAAAATTATATATCCATCTACAACATTCAATAAAGTATCTACTGCTCTTAAATAACCTTTCCACCACCTCAAATAGGCCTTTATTGACTTTATTTTCTTAATGCATTGAGATGTCTAGCTTAGGAACCCTGACTAACCTTTTGACAAGGCGGCCTTTATCAAAGGAATTCAAGCCTTATATATTACATTGTAGTATTTTCATGGAAACCTAGTGTAAATGTTATATTTTACACCCAAGTTCATCACAGTCATTGTTGGAGTCTATGGTCTAATTCCATCTAGGTGTCGAACTTAATATATATATATATATATATATATATATATATTTTAAATTTTTTGACCCCTATAGACTATTATACCAGTAGAGGGAGTCAAACTAATAAAACCAAATCCTTAAAGTCTATAAGAGTGAGAAATATATTTGATTTCAAGTTTTAGGTCAATTTTTACTTAAGGATTATTGATGCAATCCACCTTTTTTACCATCCTTTTTAATTTTTTATAATATTATCAACTAGGATTCCATATTTACCAAGTAAATTCCCTTAATTAGGATCTTTGGTAGGAGCGGGAATATTGGTAGTATCAACTATATCCATATTGAACCTCCATATAATATAAATACTAACCATTTTAGAATTTATATTGGCTTTCATCCATATTCAATCATATGATAACCCAAATGTAGTTTTATTATTAGGGGAGAGCTAGACATAACATCAACCAAAACATATGTGTCAACTAGTCCTAACTTGTTAGAAAGGTTTGACTCTTTTTATCCTAAATAAGATAAACTATGTTTAATAATATATATTTTATGGCTTTGATAGAGTGGTTTTCCATTTTATTTTTTAATTGGTGATGAGTTCTTAGTCCCAACCTCAAGGTAAAGTAAATTTAATAAAGTAGCAAGTTGAGATATGAGTTGCTTGCAATATTTTAGTTTGATTTTTTAGATGTATTTACTAATAATAAAGAGGATATAATCATGAATCCATTTGAATTCCTCCCATTTCACCTAAAATTTATCTTCAAAAATTTCTTTATTTTAAATACAAATTCCTTATTAAATGAATTAGGGTTTTTGAGATTACCAATGGATAAGAGGTTACCTTTACCTTAGTATATCTCTTGATACTAGTTTAAAAAAAGGTAAAATCTTTCATGGATGGTAAAATTTCCTACCTTCAAGTAGCGTGAAGGGGAGGATTTCATAATCAATATCTTATTTCCAAGGTCCTAACTTAGATGAAAATATAATTTCCTCTAGGATAGGTTTATAAAGTGTGAGATGATAAATTTGAGAAATGGATTTGATTATGTAATTTATATCAAAAACACCCAAATCTACAATCTACCATTAAAATTGGAAACCATTATATCAAAATGCAATAAAATGGATATTGAAAACAACATTCTAATCTAAATATAAATATTCCCACTCAATATTCAAACAAAAATACTAAAGACTGTAGATGTTGGATTTCTTACAAATAGACTCTGAATTTTATGATAGCATGATATTAGCTGGATGACTTTGATAAGTAGACTAGTTTGGCATGATAGGATGATATATTTCATAATTATGTTCTCATTTAGTAGTGGTTGAATTTAAATAGAGATAAGGGAGGGGGATCAATGGATATAATTCAAATTTGGGTGTAGGAAGATCAATGATGGAGAATTATTCAAGGAATTAAAAATTCCTTGGATGAATATAGAGGAGGGAATGCTCTAAAGATAGAAGCCTCTAGAGTATTTATACATGTTTAATAATGATTAGTGGGTGATTATATGAGTTTATAAGGTGGGTTTTGAATTTAAAATTCATAATATAATAGATAAGTGGGATTAATTAGAAGAATTAATGAATAGATGTGAAGGGGTAAGGTTAATATCATGAATAATAATGAAGAGGGTTTTAGATAAATGAAAATGATGATAAATTATATGAAATTGGATGAGATTAGTATAAAAATATAAATATGATGAAGGTAAGAAAATTTAGATGCATATATTTTACCCATCTTTTAAAAGGCATTATGAGTGGATGGAGGAGTAATGTTATTTCAAAGAAGAAAGACACTCATGGGTGAATGTTAATAACTGAAGTACAATTTTAGACTTACAGGATGCTTGGAATGACTCAAAATTCACCAAAAATGATCCTAAAAAATTCACTTAAGAAAGATAAACTTTTAAGGAAAATAAAGACCAAATTTTTTATAGGCTTGATAAAAACTATAGATATGTAGTCAATATTAATTCAAACCCACATACAAGGAGTTAAAATCACTGGTGATTAGTCAAAATCATAGATGATATAGTTTGTTTTGTAAGATTATAATAAATTGTCATAGTTATTGGGTAGTTAGTCAAAATCACTTATAAGACCAACAAAATTGCAACTAAAAATAAGAAGTATTACAAAACTATAATTGCAAATAAGTGGTATCACAAAATTGTAGATTAAAATCAAAATTGCAAATTTATACAGGTAATGATGTGAAATGTTCCAACATATCACTAGTATCTAAGTTGTAAAATTATAATTGTGGATAAGAGATATTGCAAAATAATTACACACACTCCTAATAGTTAAGAAAAATTGTAACTTTTAGCATCAAAATCACAACTATAAATCATAATCATGACTTACTATAAGCATTTTTGTAGACTATAAAAAATCCAAGATATTTACATATTTATAAAAGATTAAGTGATCTTAAAGGGGCTATCTGAATATGAATTAATCAGATTATGATTTTTTACAACAATTCTTGAGATTTAAATATGGTTAATCAATATTATGTCAAAATTGTAATGCATTTTTCAAAATCAAGAGTGGTTAAAAGAATTTTTTTTAGAAAAATAGATTTTATGATGAATTCAATTTGGCCTAATCTTGATTATTAATTGTAGCCAATGATGTTAGATAGAGACCACAAATTCTAGGAAAACTAGATTATAACATCTAACAATTTGATAAATGGAAATTTTATGATCTACTACCAAAATTGTAACTAGAATAGTGAAAATTGTAGATATAAATCAAAATGACAACTAATAAGAAGTAATTTTGCAATGTTGCAATTATAAATAAGTGATTTTGTAATGTTTCAATTATAAATAGGTGGTTTTACAATGTTACAACTAAAAATAGGAAATTTTGTAGTTATTATGGTGGTTAAAGGCAAAATTTCCACTATCAAGGTCAAAATCACAATTGGAAGTTTCAAAATTGCCCTTTGTAGAGCACAGTCACTAATCACCTAGAAAATGATATTTTGGAAATGTTGAGACCAAATTCATGACTTATTAGACCTACAAGCTTCAAAATCACACTACACACAATATTATCAAAAAGGAGGGCTCCCATTATGGTCACCAAATATGAGATGATAAATTTGAGCAATGGATTTAATTATATAATTTATACAAAAACATGCAAATCTACAATCTACCATTAAAATTGTAAACCATTAGATTAAAATTCAATAAAATGGATATTTAAAACAACATTATAATCTAAATCCAAATGTTCTCAATCAAGATTGAAACAAAAATACTAAATACTATATACGTTGGATTGCTTAGAAAAAGACTCAAAATTTTATAATAACATGAAATTGGATGGATGACTTTGATATGTAGACTAGTTTTTCATGAGAGGGTCATAGATTTAATAGTTTTTTTCTCCTTGAGGAGTGGTTGGATTTAAATAGATATAAGGGAGGGAGAATAATGAATATAATTCAGATTTGGGTGTAGGAAGATCAATGGTGGAAAATTATTCATGGAATTAAAAATTCCTTGGAAGACACTAGAGGAGGGAATGTTTTATAGGTATAAGCCTCTAGAGTCTTTGTATATGTTTAATCATGATTAGTGGTTGATTATATGAGGTTATATCAACATATTCAAATCACTTCACTCTATTCATCGATCCAAGTTAGGGCATACAAATAGGAGAAGGTGGGTTGTGAATTTAGAATTCATAATATAATAGATAATTGGGATTAATATATAAGTGGGATTAATTAGAATAATTAATGAATAAATGGGAAGGGGTAAGGTTAATATGATTAATAGTAATGAATGGGGATTTAGATAAATGATAAGGATGACAAATTATATGAAGTTGGATGATATTAGTATCAAAATTATCAATCCAATGAAGGAGAGAAAATTTATATGCATACATTTTTTCACTTCTTTAAAGGGAATTATGAGTGGAAAAAGTGGGAGTAATGGTATTTCAATGAAGAAATAAACTCATGGATGAATGTTAGTAACTGATGTTAGTGGAGAGAAAGATCAATTAACACATATGTGGGAAAAGGTACATAATTATTTGATTCTTGTATATTTTTAAATGTATATTAATATTAAAATCTTATAGGAAACTTAATATGATAATATATAATCCTAATATTCTAGTGGATATTTGTAGTGTCTAACCCAAAGGGGAACTTCTAGCATAAGCTCCTTACTAAGGTTAATATTAGGTTGAAAATTTTTCATGAACACTCCAACATTCTTAAATAACCATACTACATCATTGAAAATAATATCCCATTTCTTTGAATATTAAAAGTTAACTTCCATGTATCCTTGAGATAAGAAACAAATGGTAGGCCTGGGATAAAATTTCCATTTGGAGTCCATCCATTGTTTCAATGATTCCATGCTAGGTCAAATTCCTATGAAACTTTAAATTAAGGATTTTTTATAGTCACAACATAGCTTGTTGATATTTTATTCTAAAATATTGATTATGGGGATTTATTTAGATACATGGATGTAAATACCTTCCTCTAGGATCAATATATTACATTTATCTACGTAAATTATTTCCTCAAAAGATACTTCCTCCATTTTACTAGGAAAATATGACAATGGTATAAAAATAATAGGATGAGGGCCCATGAAAACTATGAAATGCAAACATCCACACATATGTACACAAAAGGATAAAGTGATTCACCAAAAAATATACACATTGTTTAAATTTGCATAATATATAATGAATTATGTGTAACTAGTAATGATTACATTATAAGAAAACTCTCTAGAAGACTACATATTCACCAAATCATGAGATGGCTCTAAGATACATTATAAATTTACACAAGGAAACAAAGGGTAGTTATATATTAAAATAAATAGGTGATTGAGAGATGTTTATTGGTGGAGTGAAAGGTGGGATAATTCCCAAAGATACACCAAACCCTTCTCACACATGTGAAGATAGATATAAATATTTAATATGCACTAAAAAAATTGTGTACATATTAAATCACACCTTAGCAACAACACTACTTAAGGTGTAATTCACAACAAGTGTGAACATGACACACACAAACATACCCCATAAAAATCATTTTAGGTGATTTGGTAAAGGAGAAAAGGTCTTAATATCATAATTATGGGTCTTAAAAGCTAGGCCTAATGAGGTACCCATGTACAATGATAGATAAAAAGTAAATATGAATCAAGTTGTTGTATATAAATTTTGAATATAATTAAGACTCCAAAGGAATGAATTAAATTATCCTTCATTAATATTTTTATGTAAATAATATTATGTATTTCATGTAACTAAAACACATAGGTAAAATACACCAAAGAGGGTAGGATTAGAAACTATTATAAATTATGATACCACCCAAGACTACTGGCTCAAATAAGATGTTATAATTTTTTATACCAATAAATATGGATCAAAGATGATGTTATAAATTTTGACATCAATAAAGACGGATTAGAAATAATATTTTTAATTTTTTTAATAGCCTCTATGTCCATATATTATACGTGAAAAAAATTAAGATACAAAACATACTGAAACAACCAAATATCATTATAAATACATAATACATGATATTTCAAAAATTTCCACATCATTTCACTCAAATGCCTCATCTACCAACTTAAGGACCTCTATTGAATTTTAGGTTTCATATTCAAGCTTGAGATTAACCTTGATGTTTAATTTTAGAATATTGGATAATTTATGGGAGTATAATTATATATGATGATCCATGTCTAATGACATTCCTTTCACTAGATTATTTATCCCCAAATCAATTCTCAAATTATTTTCCAAAACTCATATGATTTCAATTTTTGTTTGTCTACTCTTCCACTTTTATCCCTAAGAATATTATCCCACTAAATTTTCCTTATTTTGTTTACCCATGTCCAATTTTTCTTATTATTCCATATCCAAAACCGATCCAATTACTTCCATTTGAGGAACTCCACTTCCAAAATCCAATTATGAATTTATGATTTATTTTGTTATTTCTATTACAAATTTTTTTTATCCTTTTGGGGGTCTTATATTTTTTTATCACCCTGACTCACTCCTCTAATTTACCTTACTCATCAGCTCATTTTTCCCCCTCTATTAACCTTCACTCATGTAGTCATGACATTATCTCCCACTCATATTCTTAACTTATATTTTTTTTTTGCCATTAATTTTAAGAAAATTTTCTTATTAATTTTGATTGTATTATGATTATATTATTATGTTAATGAAATTGTTTTTAATAACTAAGTGTTTACAATAAACTGTATAGAAAAATAAAGAAACAAGTTGTACTCTTGGGGAAATATGTAAATAGATTAAAGAGAAAAAAATCAACTTATAAGTATTCAACAACAATTGAAGAGGCTCATAACATTTGAAGGAATTAAATATTAAAAGACATTTTTGGCTCTGAATCATATCATTATTTGGATGAATAAAGATGAATTTGAAGAAGAATGTATCAATTAAGGGAAACCAAAATTAAAATTAAAAAAATCATAAAATGGTTAGATAATTTTTTCTAGTTTAATTTTTTCAAAAATGATGGTAAAAAATATTAAATATAATTATTGTTAGAATTATTAAATGGTAGGTCTATGGGGTATAATTTATAGTTCTATATAATTAAAACGTGATGCTATTGTCACTCTTGAAAACTTAATGATACATAAATATTGTCAAGCAAGATGGATCAGTGCCCCACATAAAAATATGAAGCTTATTCCATATTATGTTATTTAAATTAGACATATGAATATGTAAAATGTGATTGCCAAAATGAAAACAACTTAATTTATGTGTTAAGAATATTAATCTCTAGTTAAATTTAATTTTTTTTTAAATTTATCTTAGACATGAAAATTACTCATACGACAAAGTCACAAGACTATATGATTCATCCATAAACCACAAGGCTAAAAATAATTTTATTCATTACATATAAAAATAGTTTCAACATATTTAAAGATAAAATAAGTTAAAAATACATTTATTATCATTAATGGTTGATGAAATCATTGATTCTAACTTGGATAAACACTTAGATGTTTATATAACATATTTAACTTTAGAGGGTTTTGGAAAACTTGTTTCTCAATTTATGAAGCTCATGAATGTGGAAGATGGAAAAGGTAAAGATAAATCATTTAATAAATATAATAGGTCTTTTGTTTAATAAATTGGTAGTTGTTTCAATGGATGTGGCTTTAGCAATGATTGGACATGAAACTAGATTTTTTATATTTCTAAAAATGGATACTCAAAATCATATTTTTATACATTTTAGAGTTTACCATGAGTCATTATCTATTAAAAAAATGTTTATAAAAAGATATACAATCTATTACATGTGTAAAAATGACATATAATGTGCATTTGTGGGTGTAAAACTCACCAAAGAAAAATAATCAACTTGATTTTTTTTAATGTTATACAAATTTATGTTTTAGATATTATAAAAATCCACACAATCATATGCTTATCCATAGGTGGGGTTAAAATAAGGCTTGTAAATCTTATGCTCATTATATTAATTCTATGGAAATAAGATAATAAAAGTTCATCATGAAATGATAAGGCAACAAATTGCTCGACTCAATATTTTTTCATATGCTTGTTGATGTCTTAGGTGAATTAAATAATTTTATTGATACATTTTAAGAACAAAATCTATATATAATAATAACTAGTTTGGCTCTTGATAAAACTATAAACAATTTATACATATGGATTTTTAAAAAAGTAACATTTTCATAAGGTACATATATTTATAAATTCTTAGTTGATTATCAATATATATACATTAAAATTAAAGAGAAATTCATAATGATATAGAGGAATTATTTATAATATTTATCTATTTAAATGAGGGTTTTGACTATAAAATGGCAAAGAATAAAGAAACATGACATCATATCAAAACTACACAAGAGTGTTGTTAACAACTTCCATAAGACTATATTCAATTTCTCATAGACAATTAGAATGCAATATTTTCAAACCATCTAGTTTTTAATTGTGAAAATCTCTTTATCCCTTCCTATTATTCATCTAACTATCAAAATTAAGATAATATTTCAAAGCACTAGTTTGATAAGATTTTTCAACATTTGTAACATAGCCATTTTGATGAAATTTTCAACTTTGTACCTTTATTCAATGTCAATGGTTGTGAAATATATTTTCACTCTTATTTTTATTCATTATATTTGGTTTGTGAAATTTTTAGGATGAAATACAAAGGGAAGGTCTTTCATAACATAGAGTATTGGTAGAAAATTTATCTTCATATGATGAAGTTGTGGAAAATTGTACTTACCACTTTTGTAAGTACAATAGATTATGAAAGAGTGTTTTATAAACAAAACATCATTAAAGACATAATACAATAAAATATATAGATGAATACATTAAATTCACTAATGAAAGTATCTCTTAGACAATAATTTGATGTATATTAAAATTTAATATTTAAGATATGAAAATAGACAAATTCATGGAAAATACTTATGAAACTCAAATAATTTGCATTTATCTAGTTAATTATAATCCAATACATTAATTAATTAAGTAATATTGAACAAGTTGTTAAATATGTTTACCCATATATTATTTTTATTCTTTTTATAAAACAATTTTATTATTTCAAAGTTTTTATTTTATTAATACATGTATTTTTATGTATATTTAAATGGAAAATAAATAAAAGTAAAATTTTTCTTACTTGACAAGTTAGTTTTGTGTGTGTGTTTATATATATTTTTGATTTCATGTCTAAAATTCACATGATAAAACATATGCACACACACTCACACATACACCAAAATTCACATGATTGAAACCACATAAAAACATGCCAATTTTTTGACAATATACAACAATCATTCTTCACAATTACATTAACCTCATGCCCAAAATACAAATAAAAAACCACACACACACACACACACACACAAAATCACATGATTAAAACCACATAAAAACATCATTTTTTTTGACAATGTACAACACACATTCTTCAAAACTACATTACGCATTGGTTATCCATAATAATGGCACGAGATGAAAAATAGTCCAAACAAACTCGATTCCACATATATTATATTTATTATTTATATAAAAACCTTTTATTATTTCATTGATTTTATTTTTTCAATACATGTATTTTATGTATATTTAAATTTAAAAATAATAAAAGTCAATATTTAATTACTTAATAAGTTATTTTATATATATATATATATATATATATATATATTTGTTATCATACCTAAAATTTGCATGATTGAAACCACAAAAAATAAACATCTTTTTGATAATGTAAAACACACATTATTTAAAATTATATTAAACATTGGTTATCCATATTCATGGCATGAGATGAAAAAATACTCCAAACAAACTCATTTCCCCAAACTTCATGAAAACCATTAATGGTCATTAGAAAAGTCAAACAATAAATTACCCTATGTTTTTCATTTCAATCTCTATTTTTTAATTCATGAAATATTTGATATAAAAAAAAGATAGGTTCACTTTTGGGTCCACCCATGTCAAGGCTTCCAAAATCTTAAAAACATCGAAAAGGTCTAAACTAACATTCCTAGACAAAAACATCATATGTTTTTTAAAATGCCACTTAAAATCCTAAAACCTCTTCCATGTACAATATCGATTAAAATTAAGGAGTTTATATTTGGGGTTCCCTCACCTATGGATATTCATGTGGTTGCAATCACTTTGAAAGTACATGTCACTTCTAGTAATAATAATTCTCATTTTAAATGTTAAATTATAGGGACAAACATTGAAAAGTAAAAGTTTTATATAAATTAAATTTTAAATAATTTTTTTTTAATGTTGTTTAGTTTTAGTCATTAACCAAGTGGTGTTCAACACTTTTTTCACCATTGTGGGGATTAAAATTTTATGATTGGGGGTTAAACCATGGGGCTTAAATTCCATGTGGTCCCTAACCACCAAGGTTAACTTAACACTAAACCGTGTAACCACTCCAATTCTAGACATAATTCTAACCACCAAACTAGCCACCAAACCTTAGGCCCCAATTATTTTTGTGGACACCTACCCCATTTATGAGCTAACCTACATAAAGGGTACAATGCCCTTCTCAAGGGCTTGTATATTCAAGAACGTACTTTACAAAGTGAGAAATTTAAAACATTGATATTAGGCAAATTGTAGCCACAAAAAATACAAAACAAGTGGTGTTGGATCAAAATTTTAGTATAATTTATTATAAAATTATTTAAGGCATATTTTTTTATTTTATTTTAAGTTTAGATTGTGTGTGAATCAGGAGGATATTGCAAAGGAGATGTAGACATAATAAGAATTTTTGAATTCGAAAATTCAAATCTTGCTTTTCATGACTCATCTATAAATTTCAACATATTCATAATAGATTCTAGTTTACTTATATTTTATTTTTGGGAATTTTAGATAGATTTTAGTATGTGTAATAAATTATAAAACCATAGTAGCTTATTTAAGGACTTGAGATAAATAACGGCTTTCTAAACATTCAAAGTGAAGTATGAACTAGTATTTTTTTATGCATAAATAAACATACATGATTAGATATCACATTTTTTAAGGACAATTTAATTTTTAAAATTAAATTCATTATTTTTACTCATATTCAATACCATTTTTTTTTAAGATAATGCAAGAGAGAGGATGTCTTCACACTCAATTCTAATGTATATAACAAACTTTCTTCTGATTTAAACCTAAATAAATAATTGAAGAATTGTAATTAAAATTTTAAAAAAAATCAAGGTTTAAAACAACCCAATATAAATATTACATTCAAGTTGTAAGTTGTTCCAACTTCTAATAATTTGAAAGCTTCAAGATATACCTACAAGGCCAACTGAATTAGGGGATTTCCTCCTATCTATTTTCCTTCATAAAATGGTAATAAATCCCAATAAAATACATTCAATAATGCCATAAAACATTATCTATAAAAAAATAATATCAAGGTATCCACAAGAATATTCCAACATAATAAGGATCACTAAGGGATAAGGAGAATGTGGAGATGCCTCCCTCTTATCATACCATTTCTCTTGACCATGGGAAGACCTTAACAAAGCCAATCAAACCAAATAAACACATATGATGTCATGATAACCCATTTACACTAGAAACTACTACTATGCCAAAAATAACCACATAAGAGGGCATTGGAATTAGGTTCCACTAGTTAGTAGCACTAGGAGAAAAGGAGCAAAATAAATAAAATTAATCTAACCAAAATTGGACAACCTAACAATGTTAAAATGAATCAAGAAATGGATTTTAAAAATAGATAATAAAATATGAGAGGTGGTGTATCTAAAAATCCCAAGTGGACATTAAAATCTATACAATGGCCATAGGCATAATTTCAAAAAGAAAAGGTGAAAATAGGGTAGACCAAATGGTCCTACACCTTTTGAAAAAAAGAAAATAAATAGGGAGTATATTATCATTCAAAGTAATAAAATAAATCAAAAAATATCAAGGACATGGAATCCTACATTGGTTTATTTACTTTATTCAATAAACAAATGATTTGTTCACATTGGTTGGGTTGGTTTGCTTTTTTTTAAGGTAATGTCTCTTCCTTATTCCCTTAGCTTTTCCTTCTCTCCTCTAGCTCTCCTCCCCCTTCCAAAATTGAAAATGAAAAAAAAGGTTCTCCAAAGAAGGTTTTCCTTTCTTATATAGGAAAATCAATAACATCCATTATCCAATGGGAAGGTGACATGTGGCCCTTCCCATCCCTTAGCTCTTGGTGGAAAATTCCACAAAAATTTTAACTCCTCTTACATACCCATGTGGGAATCAAGGTAAGTCCAAGCCTCTTCAATTATTCCACTATCACATGCAATAAATAGGCACACGGGTTGTAATATGGCTTTCCCCACACTACAAGAAATTCATACTCCAACATAAAGTCAAATGTGATCTTAATTACAAAATATCTACCTTTAAATCACTTTATAGACACTTGCACACTTGGTTGAAATCTCCCATCTAAGTTTCACAAGTGGTGATAACAAGAAGTCTCTATTTTCAACCTTATTACATTCAACATGTTTCAAAAAATATTTAAGGTATGGGTAAAGAGGGAATTACTAATTTAAAATGTTTGAATAGTGTTATGAGGGGAAAAAGAGGTTGACAACTTATGACTAGGTCCATAAACAACACTAGAATCAGGTTTGGATTTCAAGAAGTCAAGTTGTCATTACACTACTATTTGAATGATGCACTCATTATCATCATATTCGTCATTCTCTCGTTGGCCTCCCCTATCATGTCCATATCAATTTATACATAAAATTCACTATTATATATAGCTAAAGCTATAAAATGTAAATATCACAAGAAATTTTAATCTATAGAAAATGTATACAAACATATCCAGGGCATATAATATCAATTTTAATAAAATTATTCCAATCATCTAAACATCAATATAATCAATCACATGCTAAATAAGCACTATCTCTACTAATAAATAAATATGATGTACATTTCAATATATAACTAAAATTATATATGATTAGTATATGAATTACACTCAAGTAAACAAAATTAAACAACATAAAGTGCATAACCCACTATATTAGTAGTAATGTAATAATCATACAATCATCATAACATCTAGTGTCTCATGTTTTAATAATACAAGGAGAACATCATATCAAGACATGTGTAAAATAACAAGATGCCCAAAAAATAAGCACTGTGAAAATAGGGGTCTCACATTTACTTAATGACATAATGTATGAATTGAAACAAATTTATTATTTTATAAATATATTTAAATTTTCATTGTAAATTTAAAAACTAAACCATATTATATTTTTTAGATACAAATTATTTAAAATATAATTTTTATATTTTATTAAAATAAATGTATGCCAAATATTTCTTATTTGATAAGGCAAATGTCAAGTTTTACAAGGACCTAAAACAATGAGTTTAAACAATAAGTATAGTTAAGTGAAAAGGGATAAAAAACAAATAGGGCAAGTAAGTCAACTGACCATTAGACTTCCACAAACTTGAAATAAAATAACAGGACCAAAAAACAAAATCTGACTCAATAACTAGGAAACACACTATATTTCCTGCAAGGGCACTTTCGAGATATATTTTTCTCAGTAGGCATTGAATAATTATTATTAGCTCTAACTTTCTACTTAGTATTGTTATATTTTCCTCTGGTCTAGATGTTAGGGCCTTCTACCATTCTTATTTTCTATTCAACTATCCCGTTGTCCTTCTTAGGTCTTGTATTATATTTCTTTTTTATGCTTATAGGGGATTTAAATGGGATGAAGGTTATTATTTCCTTGCCTTTTTTGTTGGGGGTATCCTTCATCTTGTTCCTATGGTCTTCATCCATCTTTATATTTCCAAAATTTCCCTCAGCCTATCCAACTCAAACATAAGGGTATTCCACTATTCCATAAGAGGGACCAACTATTATCCCATGCTATGTATATTATCATGGAAGTCCAACAACTTATACTTGATTACTTCAAGAGGATACATCAATTATATATTATATTTATTCCTCCTAAATGCATCCTCATTCATCTCATGACTTTTAAAATTAGGGTTTTTTATACCTTTGGGGACCTCTAAACTTATGTTAATTTTCTTCATAGTTTTCTTCTCTTAGGAGGGAGAGTCATGGGTCTTTGTTTTTTCCATTCTTAATGGAAGCCTGAGGAAGGGGTGGGGAGATAGGTCAAGGGGAAGGTGACTATTTCTCCAAATATTTAGTAGATTTTTTTAGGACCTCCCCCAAACCTTTTTCCTTACTAATTTATCTTAGGGTGATCTCAATTCCCCTCAATGGTTTCAATTTTTTGGTGAGAAAGATTAAAACATATGTATCAGGTCAGAGGAAGGTTTTTTTTAAGGATAATACATAGCATTGAAGGGACATGATAAAGTAGTAGGGTTGGATAATAAAAATTCCCTTAAAGTTTTTTAGTAAATAAAAGTGATCATAAAAAATGTGACTATATTTTCCCTCTAAAGTAAAATATTTCATTACCTAGAGACAGATGTCTACCTAATGCTTTGGAGGATTGGCTCTAGGGTACCCTTTCTTATTAGTTTGGAAGGCTAAGTAAATTTAAAATAAAGTTTACACTAGATCTTATTTTCTCCTCTTGTCATTGAAGGCCTTGGTGCCCTCACAATACATTCTTATGACTTGCCTGACCAACTCCTTTATGATGTCAACTCTAGTGCCCCTAAATGTGACTTAACTGTGCTTCTACCCCATTAAAAAATCCTTAGAAATCAATTAATCATGGACTTAAATGAAAAGCATGAATTATGTAATCCCCCCTTTTTATATGATTCATTTATACATTTTATGATTCATTTGGACCTAGGTGTAAAATATTGGCTCACACATCTCCTTGTCACCTTCGTTGGCTTTGTTATTATTCCTGCTCATGTAGTTTGAAATTTAGAGTGTCAAGTGAAGGGTCAAGGTACTATGATTTTGGTTTATCCAATTTATATAATTACAGAGCTTTCCAAGATGATGTCTACCATCCCAAAATTTAAAATGAGTGTCATGATCATAAAACTTAATGTGGGGTGATCTTGGATTAGATGTGATATCTACTCACACATTATATTTCAAACTTTGGTTAGATGGAGGAGTTTCATAAATAATGAATAATAAAGGAGGAGATATGGGGGTATGATGGTTGGTCCAATCCATGTGATTAAATTGGGTTTAATGACACCAATGTTTTTTAGACCATCCACTATGGCATTTCCCTCCTAATAGATGTGGGTGAGTGAACATTCATTAGTGGTCTAAAGTAGACCCAAGAAACTAGTAATAAGATGTCTAATATAATGAGACGGGTTTCATTTTTTTGATAGGGCATTAAGGATTTCTAGTGAATATCCTTCAATTACCAACTTGGAGATGTTATGTTGGACTACCAAATAGATGTCCCATAAAATAGTTTGGCCTTGACTACATGGTTTTTTTAGACCCACATTGTGCATGTGTAGGTAGTTATAACCACCCTAAACTTGCATTTGATGACTCCACTACCTTATACATTTCTTTGATCACCCTTATATGCTCCATAAAAGTTTATTTTAGACCATCCTAGAGGGGGACAAGACTATCTATTGAGTCTTCTAGCCAAGTTTAGTATCAGGGTAAGGTTCCACTTGTTGAGGATTATTTATTGATATTTAGAGGTAACTATTTAGTCATTGGGTATTGTCACTCTCTAATTATCAATAATGGTAGCCTATAATTAGTGAAAACAACTCAGGGGGTTACATTTTTATGTTTAAAGAGATAGTGGTTCCTAGCATTCTAAATTTTCCTTAAAAAATTAGACAGGGAAAGAAATAAAAGAAAGGATAAAAGGGAAGATTCGAAGGGGTTTACATTAGATAACGAGATCAAAAATGGAGATAGCCTTAACCTAAGACAAATTGAAGAGCTGAAGGAGATGATTCTAGATGGATGACCTAAAGGGGTAGTAAAGGAAAAGATAGGTGATTGATTCTAGGGAAGATTTGTAGAGTACATACTTATTGAGTATGGTCATTATATGCTTGGCTAGATTATCCATGATGAGGATATTGTCTTGGGCCACAAGAGATAAAAATATGTTATCTTAGGGGTAATGTGATTGACCCATAGATTTCTCTATTAGGTTCAATATTCCTCCTATTAAAAGTTGACCAAGAACCTAGACTTCATGAAGTAATCCCTAGTATCTTTCACTAGCTAGAGAAGGGAGTCTTCCTTAGGGAGCATAGTAATGTAAATTTACTAAAGTTGTATATTTAGTTTTTGGACTTCCTAGATAACTTTTTTATTATCATTTTTTATGGTCATGGTCTTCCACCTTATTTTCACTTTTGAAAGTGACAAATAGTCCTTAACCTTATGTCCTATGGAGGTTTTAAATATCTCAATTAGTTTGCTCTATAGGGGGGATGAGGCTACAGGAGAAAGTTTTAGGCATGGATCTTCCCAAAAGTCTACCTTTTCATCATTTCCTACCTACCATCTACTTCCCTTCATGTGTATAACTTTTGAGATTGAGATGGCTTTCAAAAAGATGGATCCATTTAAGGGGCCCTATTCTTAAAGGAGTGTATCTTCTTCCCTATCATCCAGGTACATGGCTTTGATGATCTAAGTCTAATGGTCATCTTCTTTCATTATTCTCCAACAAAATTTGGGTATGAGATCTTGGTTCATGGTTTTGACTCGTCTTAGTCCAAGTGATTCATAGGCCTTGGGAATATAGGATTTTTCCTAGGATACCAATTGGAATATGAATTTGTCTTCCACACCTCACCATAGAATTTTTTTTGAATTTTCTTAATTATCTCCATGATCTTGATAGGAATGATAAAAAAGGTCATGAAGTACACTAGTATGATTTTAAATGAACTTTTAATAAGTTGGAGCTTTCCCATCTATGTAAATATTTCCCCTTTCCACTTGGCCAGTTTGTTTTAAATTATATCCACTAATAAGTTCTATAATTCCATTTAAGTTTAACCTCAAACAATTACATGCCAAAATATGTTGAGGGGTGGTTTATAATATTGTAACCCATTATACCTTATAACCCTTTTTGGAGGGAAGGCAAGGTGTTTATGAAGAAGATCAAGATTTTACTAAAGTTGATGTACTAACCTAAAGCAAATTGAGGGCTTTTTATTTCACCATAGATCCCTCTTTGAGAAGGAATGTGTCATCCATGAATTAATTGTGAGTAATTAGGATAGTGTTTTAGGATATCTTTATCCCTTTAATTATGTTTGGATCCTTGGCCACTTATAATATCTTACTTAGAGTTTATACCACCATGATCAATAAATATGGTGACAAGGGGTCACCTTACCTGATCCCTCAACTGGTAGAGATAAAACCTTTAGGAATCCCATTGATTAGGATCAAGTACATCAAAGTGAATATGTAACTATGAATCAAGCCCCTAAGATCTACATCAAATCCAATCTTGCTCATCACCTTGTCTTATAATCTCTAGGATACTTTTGTCATAGCCTTTATCTATGTGAAGTTTGAGGAACATGCCTGATCTATTAGAGTTTGACACTGAGTGAAGGGATTCATGTATGATTATGATGCCAAAAATGATATATCCACCTACCATGAAGGCACCTTATTATTCAATAATGAATCACTCATGCATATGATATAGGCATGTGGCCAAGGTTTTTTTATAGATCTTGTAAATAGTGGAGCACATACTTATGGGTATGAAATCATTTAATTGTTTTTCTCTTGATTTATTTGGGATGAGGACCAAAAATGTATTATTTAACTCCTTCAGGATAGTTCCAACCCTAAAAAACTCATAGAATACAGCTTCCACTTCCACTTCCACGTGTATGATGTCTTGGAACCTTTGGAAGAATAAGGGGGTAATTTTTTTAGGACCGGTTCCTTATTTCCATCTATGGAGAAGACCATGTTTCTAACCTCATTTGGAGAAGTGGGTTTGTATATTTCTCTGTTTTATACCTGAGAGATGACTAAGTGAAGGTTTTTAAGAAGACTTACCTCCATCTGAAAGTTAATATATCCTATTTCCTTTAGCATATTTTCAAAGTGTAGAATGATTTGTTCATTGATAAATTCTTCATACCCAATTTTAATTCTATCTTAAAAAATCAATTCATAAATTCTATTAGAGTTTATATTTCTAGAGGCTACATGATGGAAGAATTTTGTGTTCCTATCTCCTTTCAACTAGGTACATCTAGAAGTTTTCTTTCATAATGATTCCTCTTTAGCTTCTAGGTTATGGTAGGAGCTTAGAATTTCATTCTTAGATTTGTTTAATCTTTCAATTGATCCATGTATTTCTATTTGTTCCTCTAGGATACATAGTTATTCCAACAAGGCATTCTTTTGGGTAAGGATATTCTTGAATACTTATGTACTTGATACTTTTAGTTTAGATTTAATATGCATGAGTTTTTTAGGCTAGGATGAACATTTTTGTGCCCTTGATGGGTTCCCTCCACTACTATCTGATTGAATATTGAAGATCTAGGTGGTTAAGCCACATGATCTCAAATATAAAACAGTGATTTCTTTACTTTATAAATCATTTTTCCTTCAAATATGATTGGGTTATGATCCAACATGATTCTTAATAAAGGTGAGAGGGAGATGATAAGTGTATATCCTAATTTAGGTATACTATAATACTATCTAGACTTACCTAAATCAAGTCCTCCCCCATCCTTTTATTGGTCCAGGTGAAGGGGTTTCCTTTGAGGTCAACATCCAACATCCTAACTCTAGCAATGAAGTCATAGAGGTCATACATACTTTCACTTGAAGTCTTGTATCACACCTTTCTTTTCCAATGGTTCTAAGGGTGATTTGAAGTCTCCTTCCATGACCCATTTTTAGCTTTTGTATACATCCCTAAAAAGTAATAGTTCTTCCTATAGTTTTTTCTACCCTTACCTAGAGTTGGGAGTATAGATGTTGGAGATGATCTACTCTTTCTTGATAGTTTTATCTTAGAATAGGAAAACTATGTGGTTATTTATAATGGTTAGTAATTATCCATAAAGGCACTAATTATTCTAGAGAACTAGTAGTCTTTCTAAATCTCCTAAGGATCTTACACTCATACAACTAGCTTTAAACCATAACTTATCACTAAAATTATTAAGAGTAGTCTCAGATATTTTTATTTCTTGTAACATAACTACAAGAGGGTTGTGACTCTTCCTCATGTTTCTGACTAACCTCTATTTACTAGGGTTATTCAATCCCATTATATTCCATGAAATGAGTTTAATTATTTTAATTTTTTGAAATGTGTGACAAATATTATTTGATTAAAAATTTATCAAATTTTTAATATGTTCATATTAAATTTTATTGAAATGTTGATCAAAAAATTTGTGATATTTTTATATATAAAAAATAAATTTCATGAATATATATAATTAATTATAAATTTGTTTTTATTATTAAATATTATACATCATAAAGATGTATAAATTTAAAAAAAAATGATTGCTACCAAAAAAATTAAAACATTAAATCAAAAACATTTAAAAATATAATCATTAACAAATTTTAAACTAATATGTATAATGAAATTAAGATTATAAAATTGATATATGTCCTCTAATATGGAATCAAGGGATCATGAAGTGACCTTGTTATATATTAAATTGATCTAAAAAATAGCTTCCTTGAAAATATTGTAATAAGAAATGTTGACCATAAAATGAGTATGCTAGAATTTATTAAAAATCCAAACTTATTAACATGAAAATAAAGATGCCTTGAATTAATTATTTTTATGATGTATTTTTTCACAATATATAACTAATGTTAAGAAACTACATTTTATTTTTTATCTCTTGGAATACAAAAATGCTAACATGCATAAAGTGTTTGATATAAATATATCATTTTTTAAGAAAACCATGGATATGTAATTTCTAGTGTAATGAATAAACCGAAATATTATATTATGCCATTTATCAATTATATAATAAAATTAAGAAGAAATAAATAACAAATAAGAATTATGAGCTATGAGTTATGAGTTAGAAAGACAAAATATCCATAATCAATGATCAATATTAAAAATCACTTCAATTTGTTTCATATAATGTTGGAAGCATAAAGTAACCAAAATATGTTAAATTATAAATTAAATGTTTTTATAAAAAAAATTTAATTAAGTTGAGAATTTATTGGTTAATAATATAAATATACATTAAAAATAAAACATATATTGAAAGAAATTTTTTGGATAAAAAATGAGTAGGATTTTTTTACAGTTGAATTTTAAACACATGACTTTAATTTTTAAGAGAAATGATAATAAATATGGGGAGGGAGGGGGTTGATAAAGTATTTAAAAAATGAGAGAGTGTAAATGAATTTAAAAAATGGTAAATAATCTAACTAATAGTCATATAGAATTCCTTTCTTATACAAAAATAATTTCTAGCAAGATTTTAAAAATTTTAATAAGACGTGACATCAAGATTACATTTATTCCAAAAAGTAAATTAATAATTGTATTGATATTAGCAAGGGATAAAGTGAAACTAATTATAATAAGTGGTGTTTATATAATTAAATTCTCTTGTGGATTATTCAGACAAGGGTCAAAGAACATGCAACAAACCCATAGTTAAACTAAGCATGTCATTTGTGATAGAGAAACATTATTTTAATTATTAATTGAGGAAGGTGTGGATATTAGTAAACATTCTCATAATCTAAAGAGGGATGAATAATTGAGTTTAAGTTACTCATGGAAACCCATTATTAATAATTTGAAAAAAGACCCCTCACATTAGAATATGTATATTTATTATTTCATGATGATTGCTAGAATTTTATAATTGTAAATTGTAGTTGTGCATTTATTATTTTATTTAAAATAATACTAATAAACATCTCATACTTCATGAAGTTATCTATACAAAAAAATTCTAAACAATGAATCATGTAATTTCAACACTTTATATATATATATATATATATATATATATATATATATATATATATATATATATATATATATATATATATATATATATATATATATATATATATATATAATCCATTAAAAATATGATTACCTGTTATATAGTCTATCAAAACAAACTATTTGTATTTTAAAATAGAAAGGAATAAATGGAACAGGTGACCATTAATTTGGCACATACCTTTTGGAGGATGTTTACCACATGTTTTTATAGTACGATATGTGGTCAAATTATACCCTTAAGTTATCTACATGTGGGAGTATTGTAATTATTTTACATTTGTACTTGATATATTAAAATTTTACTCAATTAAAATGAAAGACCCATCCCCATCCATGTTCCCATTAAAAAAGGTTTATAATTAAAATCATGTTAATGATATATTGTTTATTTTTTTTCATTTTTGGGTTTAGTCAATTTATCAACATATGGGTTTTGTTTTTAATAAAAAATAATTGGAACTCTCATTCAATTGATGTGTTCTAATTATATTTAAATTTTTATTAGTTTAATGTGATAAAAATTTATTATAAATAGATATGGGATGTATGTCTTTGTTTAGAAAAAGAGAGTTGATTTCTTGATATTATATAATCAAGAATACATAGTTTTAATTGGATAGGGGTAAAAGGTGTAGGTTTTGACAAGGACCCACAACCAACAACAATAAACTCAAAGATGAATTAGAAGGAACACCAAGGATAATAGCCAACTAACTAGTTTATAAGATAACCAAAACATAAGAAATAAATAAAACCACCTCAATATCATCTTCAAAAAAATTATCCAACCAACAAGAAACTATTGGCCTTCATCTAAGAATCAACCAACCATTATCCAGAAATCACACCAAAAACTAATGATAGAAAATAAAATTAGCATATATCTTACTTCCTATAAGAAAAATATAAAAAAAATTAACTAGTAGATGATATCAACCTCCTTCTTCACTAGGAGAAGAGACCTTCAATCATCCATTGAGTTCCATCATTCACCATGTCCTCTACTTTTGATCTCAACCTTTTAGCCTCTAATATTAAACCCTTATTCCTAACTATTAATTTTAAAAAAAATTAGGTATCACCTTCTAAGGAGAAAGGGTAGAAACATTCTCCTTTAGAATTGGAGTGCTCTAATCCATGACAAGTTCATTATTTATCCTTGCAGGGGCCTCCCTCCTTGGGGAGGAAATAAAGTCCTCAAAAGTATGAATAGGGGAAGAAGTACCTAAATAAAAAATAAAATGTTGTGATTATATCTGATGAAATCTTGATTTGTATCACCTTATTTATTTTTCCAAAATATTTGGGTGTAGGAAGATGAGAGATGGAGGCTCTTGGAGGAACACCCTTCTACCATATGCCTAATGAGAATGTAGTAGAAATATCTAAAAGGGAGACCTTAAAATTTTATATATTATTCCCATGATCCCTAATAATAATAAAGGATGAAAAAATCAAGGAGAGGATTGGAAATATCAAAAGTAGTGTAAACTCACACAAATATATTACACTCAAAACTCCCATTCAACTTCACAAATGAGCCTCCCTGATTAACCAATAACTTAATGTTTTCATATTTCTTTACAATAAGAGTAATTTTATATAACTTGATACAAATTACAGTAGCTAAAAATTACACCTTAGATAGATTAAAAAAAGGGGGACCAAGGGCAAAATAATCCCAAAATTGTCGAAGAACCAAGGACCCAAAGACAATAAAAAAATTTGGTCAGTGGCATGTTGAATGACAACTTGTAAAAAATCCCTGATAAGCAAGGATAAATAATTAATATACAAATCACTCCAAACCAATAATTCCCACTTCACAAAATCATGGTGGGAAAGGGGAGAAACCACACACTTGAAAAATAATGACCTGTACCTACTTTTTGAATCTAAGTCTTGAATCATTTGATTAAATAATAATAAATTAGGGGCCTCCTCAAGAAAGTAAAAAATTATGTCACCTAATATAAATGTTAAGGATGGGAGGAATGATATGAGGAATGAGGATCTTAGATGTCAGCCTCCACCTGAACCATGGGAGGTATAGGCCTGACAAAACTAGAGGGAAGGTTAAAACCATAATAGGCACTACATTTCTGAAATAGGTTTCTATTGTTATTAAAATCTACATAAATTAGCCTTTTCTCATAGACACCTACAATGGGGGTACCTAGGTAGAAAGTGAATCCGTTTAGAAGGAAATAAAACAAGTAAATATAGATTCCTACCAATGGTAGCATATGGGTTAGAACTATGGATAGTGGCTAACATGTCTTTCTCTTTTCTCTAAAGAACAACAATGTGAGATTGCTTTCCCACCAGACCAAAACCACCACAATATATTTTTTATATTATTCACTTTTAGCCCCATCTCTTAAGGAATTATGTATAACTCTATAAAGTTACTTTTTTAGGTTATTAATATGGTTTAAATGATTTCTCAATTTTCATTTATGAGACATAATTCATTCCTTATCCTATATATTAATGGCATTTAATTAGAGACCTATAGTTTTACTTAAATAATTCAAACATTGTAATTATATTAATCTAGAAAAGGAACATTGTATTTTTTAAGGAAAAGCATTACCTATACTCTATAATAATGTATGTATATGTATATATATATATATATATATATATATATATATATATATATATATATATATATATATATATATATATATATATATATATATATATATATATATATATATATATATATATATATATATATATATATATATATATATATATATATATATATATATATATATATATATAGTTTATGCAGAAGCAACGAAACTACTAGTTAAGATTAGTGACCTTGGTGTGTTCCAAAATATAAGTTGATATAGATATGAAGAGACTCATGTTGTTTAATTAAAACATGTACTTATAACTTAATGGATGAGATGGGATAAAACATTGGTTTATTTCCTTAAGCAAGATTATTTAGTCACACACAAACTCGTGCATGTGTATATTATTATATTTATGGTATATAACACCATTAATTATGTTAGAGTTACAATGCTTAAGTTTTTTCTCATGGCACATATTTATGGTGAAAACCCACCATTTCATTATGGCTTAAACTAGAAATAATTTATGTCATATTTTCATTATAAAAAATCATAATTTTTTTTAAAAAAGTGAGAGGGCATACGATCCTTCTCATCATTTTATTCTCTACTTCAACAAAATATATAACTAGAATCAAACTAATGACATCCACCATAGTTTAAACCACTATTATTTGGCCTCCCTAATAAATTCTTAGATTGTATCATGTTGGCCAATAATCAACAATAGCTTACCCCACAAACATAACTAATAATTTTATTTGTATTTTGTTCTCCAAAGATAAACTCATCCTAGAAAGGAAGAAAAATACAACAAGGACATTGATAAAGAGACTATATATACCTTGAAATGGAGGACACAACAAAAACACGTAAGGAGAAATATATTAGTAAAAATGGATATTTGAAGGAATGACAAGATGTATTCCTACTAACAAAGTTTTGGGTGATAATTAAGTGCAAGGAGGAGTGGGTGGAAATAAAGAATATATCGACTTAAAAATGATTAAGAATAATAATATTTTCCACTCCTATAAAGTTGAATATTATAAGTGTTGATGCAAGTCTCAATACATGAATATAGTGAGAGGTTTACACCCCTCATTTTAGGATACAACTATTTATAAACCCAAGGGACAAGATATAATATTATTTGGTATTACCTTAATATTTAATAGCTCAAATAACATGTGGGTTATGATGACATTTTGGGAGATAACTTTAAATCACTAAATCAATTTTTAATTCATTTCATTAATATAAACAAGTTATTCAATTTATATTTACTAATTGGAACATTGTTATAAAATTATTCTTCATAAATGTATTCACTGTAAAATAAAATAAAATGGGACTCCCTTAATAAATTAAAAAAAAAAATTGTAGGGTAATTTAGTAAATAAATTTTGATGGTTTTAAACTAACATATTTTTTATTGAAAATAGTGGAAACCTCCAATAACCCTTAAATCAAACTTTAAGAGACTATATTAACATTACCTACATATAAGTTCAATACAAGAATATAAGGAATGAAAAAAAAAAAAAAAACTAATAATAATTCCATGTAGATACAAAGATTTCTTATAGATTGTAAATTGATAACCACATTAATTCAATAACAAAAATGACCTAAACCATAAAATTTTCTAACTTAAAATAAATTTATCTATGCTTACATCCCAGAACTATTATACTTTGATAAATAAAATAGTTAAGCACATTCAATATATATGTAGTATACTTATATCATGCATACTTGATAATATAATGAATATATAAAATGAACATATTACTTGACCTTTTTAAAAATATTACATACAAATCCAACTACATGTAGTAAACAAAAAACCACTTAAACCTAATGATTTATTTAAGAAGCATGTGATTTATATCAAGCTAGGAAATAGAAAATAAATTTTTCCTTATACTTTTAACCCTTAAAAGTATAAAAACAATAAAAATTATAATAAAAGATTTCAAATATGGGACATGAACTTATCAGCTAAAACTCTTAAATTGAAACAAATTTGAAATAAACTCTCAATAGAATCACAAATTAAATTGATTATGACATGGGCATATCTCCCTTATTTACTCTGAGGTTGATTCATGATTTCACCAAAATGTTGTATCTTTGAAATTTTCAAATTTGTTTATATTGGCCCAATCTAAATTCCTTTTCACATTGAGTATAATCCTCAATTATATTATTGGTGTCTAGAATGATGTGGCAACCCACCTAGGATTTATCCTCTTTTATATCCTTGTTACACACCTACAATATCTTTGCAAGCACTTGAGAAAGTGTGTTAGTCATCTCAATATTTTTAATGGCCCCTTTTTTAACCCTTTTAATTTAATAATAACTTAAACTAATAGAATTAAACTATTGAAATAGAAATGTTATTATGTATTGATCTAATATTAAAATACAATAAACTATAGAATTTATAAAAATAAAAAAAATTCTAAAAATAGTGAACTAGGCCTAAGGATGTGCAAATCTCCCTCAAACAAAAATATATCTGACTATGCAAATTATTTGGAAGTGTAAATTTTATAAAATGACCTACAAACACAATCATGTTAGAAAATAGTAATTTATAGTTTACTAGATTAAGTTGGTAAGAGGTAGATATGGGCACATTGTGGCCTTATCTATCTACCATGTTGACATCCTAGTTGATTGTATTCCTGAGTTATCAGTATAGGCTTGTGTGACAGTTTTTCAAGGTTGAATGTTGAGCTCTATGAGCTGATATGTTATTTGGAAGACCTAAAAATATCAAGCCCTAGTCCTATACATGCATTGAATAGAAATTATATAAAAAAAGGGAGTAAAAATGGGTTAATAAGGATAGTTAGTTATCCTTAAAATTTATTTGTAACTAAGCATTAGATACATGGCCCAAATGGGCCTTAGGATAATGTAGTTCTCACTCCTAGTTTGATTGCATGATATGTGATTATGAAACTAAAATGAAACTAGATATAGGATTGATTGGAATGTTTTATAATATATTTTATTAACATATAATAAATAATATTTAGACTTAGCTAATGACTATTATAATGCTATAAATTTGAAAAAATATTAAATAATGTTCTTTTTCTCATATTATAATGTTTTTTCTAGAGATATTCAATTAGGTTGTAATGAATAACATTGATGTGTTTTTATATGATAATATTTAGAATAATTTCACTACTAACTTAACAAGTTTTGTGGGAGAGCTATTGTGTAATCTCTTATTTCAAAAAATTGATTGTTATAATGTGTGAGACAAGGACACACTAAGGAACATGGATGTAGTGCAGCCCTATTCATATAGTTTAGACTTATTCCAGAAGAATAGAGACTATTAGAACATGTTTGACATGAGCCTATGGGTTGAATATGGATGTTTGTATGATATTTGTAGTGATTATGAGATAGTTAAGGTTCTCTTATAGATTGTAAGTTGGTGAAATGGGAGATATACCAAGTAAGGGTAAAGATATCAATAATAAACATTGTCAAGCACTTAATGACTAATTTTATGTGTCTAAACATACCCCACATTATTATAATGATTCAAAAATCAAATTAGCAGTCAATCTTATGTGTGAAATATTCTTTGATGTGAGAACCTACAATAATGAAACTAAAAGTAATATTTTCTCACACTAAGAATAAAAAAAATTTAATTTCAAAATAGAGAAAGAAGATAAATTCTCCTATGGATTTAGATATGGTTAATTCCCACTTGTTGGTACATTTGGATATATGATAGAATGAATATAATTGTTGTCAATTGTATCTTGTTATGTGTAAAGTATTATCCTCATTAATTGAGAGGGGGTAATAGGTACTCATATAGTCTCAACATATTTATTTATGCATATCTTATGTGAGTTAAATTTATAAGTGTGAATACAATATACTATAGTATAAAATTAATATATAAAATAGGTGTGAAAGTATATGATTCTTCCATGTGGAGATTTGATTTTAATCTAGAGATTAAATGTTAAATAAGAGATATTAAATATTCATCATTAGGATTGTTTGTGTGATCTAATGGGACATCCATAGTTGACAATAAAGGAAGATCAAATGAGTATTCTAATGAGAATTATGGTAGAATCTATAGAGTAATATAAGGGTGTGATAAGGTAAATTCAATTTATATGGACCCAAACGAGATAATAGAGGTATGATCAAAGTTAAATTTAGAGAGGGAGATAGGGGGAAGCCTAAAAATGAATGTAAATGTATTACTAGAGATAAATCTAAAGAAGGAGATTATAGAAGAGTAAAAAGAGGAATTTGTAGATATGACAAAAGGTAACACCAAAAATAAATATAAAGAGAAATACGAAAAGGAATTTATAGGTGTGACCAAGAGGGAATATATATGATATTCCAAAAGGGAATCTAGAGGTGTGATCAAAGAGTAATATATAAGAGATTTGGAGAGGGAATATAGAGGTGTGATTTAAGAGGAATGTATAAGATATTATTAAAGGGAATATATAGGTGTAACCAATGAAGAAGCTATAGGATATTATAAAGGATAATCTATAAGTGTATGTAATCTAATGGACCCTTGTGACTAAGGGTTGGTAGTGTCAAATTTATCATCATAAACATTATTAAAATCAATATCTCTAATTTTTTCATAGGTATGATTATTAATATCATCTTCCCTAAAAATTTATTTATTAGGAACTATCCATTTAGGATCATAATCACAAGACATAGAATGAATATAGAATAATATATCTAGAGGATGTACACCATTAATATATTTAATTTGACTGTCCATGATAGATGCAACAAATGAAATGTTTTTTTATAAACAAGTGCTCTAGTATGTAAAAAAGTTAATTATTGTGAATACAATAAAATGTAATGAATATAATATAATTAAAAAAAAGGTATGAGGGTGGTTTATGCAAGGGTTTAAGTGATTTTTGGGCTCTGAAAAATACTTTGTTTGTTAATTATTTTCGGCCCAATGTTTCATAACACTAACTGTAGAGGTAGAATCATGAATGTATCCCACTAACCCTAGTTTTTAGGGTAAGGTGAGATTAACTTCCTTAGGAAATGTGGTCCTCTTAGATGTACTAAAAACTATATATATACAAGAGGATTCCTATTGGTATAAGCAAGGGACCCTAAGCATTTACAATGTACCATGAGGCATGTGGAAACTAAACTCTATGTTGAGTTTTGTAATATGGTTTAGTATTGGGGTAAAACACTCACCCAATAGTTTTTGTAAATAGATAACATGTATCCATTCATGAAAGTAACTAAGTAGTTTAAAAATTATTGGAACATTATTTATATAATTAAAAAAAACCAATTGAAAAATAAAGTGAAAAATGAAAAGAAAGTTTTTTTTTCATAAGTAAAGTAAATTTCAACTTGAGGTTGAAATAAATAGCTTCTATGTCATAGTGATCCAAGGTGATAATAAAATTTATTCAATGTTTTATTTAATCCAATGTTGAAATAATTTAATGATTTTATGTCAAATATTATCCAAAATTTAAGGCTATTCTCTTTTATATTTAAAGAATTTCTATAAATTCAAAATAATTCCTATCTAAAAAATCAAGGAAAATAGTAAGCAATGTTAAAAAATTAATTGGTTCATTATAATGATTAACCATTTTAATTTGATAAGGAATTAAACTAATGGAATTAAAATACTAAAATTTAAATGTTGATATTTACTAATTTGATATTAAAATATAGTCAAATACAATAAACTATAAAACTTACATAAATAAAAAACTTCCTAAAAATAGTAAACTAGGACTATGGATGTGTAAACCTCCCTAAAATAAAAATAGAATTGAATGTGAAAATTGTATAAAATTTAAAACTCTATGAAATGAGCTAAAAACATAGTCGTGTTATAAAATATTAATTTAATATTTACTCTTACAATTCTATAGGAGGTATACAAGAAACATAGTTGTGTTATAAAAGATTAATTTAATATTTACTAGTACAATTCTATAGGAGGTAGACAAGGGCATACTATAGCTTTATCTGGCTATTGTGTCCATGTCATGGTTGAATATATTATTGATTTATCAATATGGACTTATTTAGTAGTTTATGAGGTTGAATTTTGAGCTATGTGTGCCAGTATGTCACGCATAAGACCTATAAATATTAATACTTAGTCATGCACATGAATTAAATAGTAATTAGATAAAAAAAGGGAGTAACATTTATTTCATGTAATATAAATGGTGGATATTCCAAGTAAGGATAAGGATGTCAAGAATAAACATTTTCAAACACTTAATTATTAATCTTACATGTTTTCACTTCAATTAGGAATCCATTTTCCTAGTTATCAGTGTCATTTTTACATCCTTGGATTGTTTTTAGAATCCAAATATAAATTACTTGAAAATAAATAGAAACATTATCTTTGAAACACACATTATGTATTTCTATTTATTTTTATCCCTAATGAATAAAATCCCTCTTTCACCCTTTCAATGTATACCTCCATAGTATTGGTGACTTTGACTAAAATTTCCATTATGTTCAAAGTTATTTTTTTAAGGTATTTAATGATTACATAGTACTAGGTGATCTATTTTTCAAATATATTTCTCACTTTAGTTGTCACTCTTATTTAGATTATTTGTGTGATTAATGAACTATGATGCTTTAAGTTTACTAACTCATCTATTTGTCATTGACATACAACTTATAATTCCTTACTTTGATCAATGATTTCTTGTATAAAAATGAGTAGATCATGATTTATACTCAAATACTATTCAACATTATACAAACAATAAATTTGGTATTGGACACTTGGTAACAAATATCTTGAAATATCTTCATCACTTATGTATACAAATTTAACTTTTGTGCACACTTTTCCATATCCATTCACTTATATACTTTATTGGCCAGCCTAATTTACTATTACTCATATTCAAGATCTACTTATTATATGCTAAAAAAATCTATAATTTAAAAAAATATATATTGAAACATTTCAAATCACCACTTTTACCTATTTATACACTACCAATAATAATCACATGATTACAATTTTCCTTCGGTGACCAATTCTATGTGTATAATATAGAAACCTCCAATGGATACTTTTAAAATACAAACGTATCCATTGGTTTCCCATAAACATATTTCACATGTCATTCATGGGGGAATATCATTGAGTCATCTATAATAAAAACTAATTGTACGGTCTTGGGGATATGAGATATCTTGGTCACTAATATGATATTACATTAAGACTCATTTTAAATATTTACTAATATATTTATCACTTCATTTATATATTTAAAAAAGGGATACACATCCAAAACCACTTAAACAATTAGCCTTAAATCTATGTCTGAATATAAACATAGGTCAAGATTGCATGTTATCAAGTGTTGAAATTTAGATTATTGTATTGCATTATAGTCAATGATGATTGAACACACATAGAGCTAGGTGGGATAACTATGTAATAATGGTTTTTTACCTCTTATAATTATTATAGCATATGAAATGATTAGTCACTTATCAATTAGTGATTGGGGTTATTTAACCCATTTTTATCAGTCAATTTGGTGTCAAAAGTGAGGCTAGGTTTTCAAGGTAAAGTGAATAAAAATATGAATATATGCATAGGATATAGGTTATTCAATACACATAAATAATATATAAAGGTTGGAATAATGAGTTGACATGACATAATATAGTAAAATCTACAGCGGTAATACTGACAAATAGATGACAATATTAGTTATTTACAAGGGTATGTGCTTCTCTAATATCATCCTAGTCACTTATAAGGGTTTATTACATTATCTAAGTAGTTACACATATATCATATAAAATTTATATAGATTGTGTTGTAGGTAGTGAGTAGTATAAATTAAAAAATTAGCTAAGTGTAGATCATTGTCCCTTATCTTCTCTTATAAATGAAAACAATTATAGTCAATCTATCATTACTTCAAAACTTGTATGTTAATCCCCTATATTTTAAAATATAAATTTCAATATTTTATATTTTTTTAGATCATATTAAATATAAACAGAAATAAAACATTATGGTGAAACTAATTTTGTTTTGAGCATGACACATCCTATGTCCTTTTCCATTAGGGATTTATCTTTTCTACTTAGGGTTTCATATTTAGTTCCTATTATGGTTTTATATCTAACTTTTTATTTCCCCTTATTCACATAAGGAAGACCCTAACTTAGTTATAATGGATTTTAATAGTGTAAATTTTTTATTTAAACTTTGGTTTTCATTATTTCATGCATAATTCATATTTACTATAGGTTTATAATTCATTCAATAAAATGGGTTAAATTTATATTAAATAACACTAATGATGATATTAATAACAATTAATTATTATTGTTTACTAATAACACTTGTTATATGAATGGTAAATATGAGATGCTTTTGGTTCCAACTCAAAAAAAAAGGTCATGTATGATTCCTTTAATTCATCCTCCCCATTACCCTCAAGGTTGTGATAGCCACCATCCCACCCCCCATTATTCTCCCTAATATTTTATTTTATTCAATGTTACACGCTATAAAAACACAAAACTATAGGTTGGATCATCATGTATGATAACATGGAGGTAGTCCAAATGACCCTCTAATTCTTCTCTACCTCCTATGATACCAAAAAATGCATCTAGAGAGTATTATGCCATTGATAAAATTACGAATTTACCATCTAATATTTCCATATAAGATATTCCAAAGAGGTCCACTATATATAAGGATATTTTGTATACATCATTTCTTGATAAAATTTCCTTTAATTAATATAGAACCAACTTAGTTTTCCTCTATTATTAATAAATTTAAATAATAGGATACCATTTATTTTGAAAAAAAAAACTTACCTACTCAACATACTATCAATTATAATATCTCATTGTTTATTTAAGTTATAATATTAAATATTTGACATAAATGTGTTTTTGCATATAATAGATCAAGATTGAACATTTGAAATATCACATTTCTACAAAAAAAAATTATCAATATGGATTTTATTCATAAATATAATAATAATAACAATAAAATATTTTTTTGGTAATATCCCTCATCATGTGGTAGTAAAAATTAATAAATATGTGGAAGTGGTCCATAAAACATTGACTAATAGGTTTCAATTAATGACAAAACTTATTCATTATAACCTACTCTTATGTAGACCTTGGATTAATTATATGGAAGATGTGTCATCCACACTACAACAATGTTTTTTTTTCCTAGGGGATGTTTACATATGTGTCTTGTGGATAATCAAACTTTCAAGTATTACAAAGTAGTGAAACATAGTGATGGATGTATACTAAAATATAATGATTTTTATTCCTCCATAATACCTCCATTGAAATTTATTACAAAGGAACAAATACATACATATGAATTTGTAAAATTGAGAAAAACTATTGAGAATGAGCCAACTCAAAATATATAACTAAATAGACATAAACTAAAAGTGTCACATGATATTTTTGAATCACAAAAGGATAATATACAAGATATTAATCTGTTAGAAAAATTATAAGAACCAAATAAAATATTTATGGAATATTAAAGTGATGATTATGAAAATTAAATTCCTACAAACATATATGACTTTCTCATCTAAACATTACACCTATAGGTACAAGAGAGTATCAAAATGAATCACACATGGTAAACTTGATAAATTATAAGGTGTACTTAATGAGAAACCATAATAATTTAGGATAAACGTCACCTCTTAAAACCAACCATAAGGATACAAGTATAAGTTATTATTACAATATTAACTCATGATAAACATATTTCATGACAAGCACTCGATTGAGATTACATTTTTTGAAATATAGTGCATAAGAAGAAGTACACATTATATGATGTATCAGTAATTAGTGTCTAATGTCTATGAATAAAAATATAAAACATGGAATTAATGGATACATAACCTTATATAACATTGAAATTTTATATTATATAAGACAAACCAAGTATTCTACTACAAATTTGAGTAGATAATAAATTAATTGTTCTACCTTCCACTTCTCATAGAGATACGTGTTTGGTATTATACTAAGAAGGGAAATACATTTTTAGTTATAATAGAATTAATGGGCATAAAATATATAATTTTTAAGTATTAGAAAAATATTCATACTTTTAAAGATTAAGGGATCATCATAGTAATAAAATCATAGCATAATCCACCAATGTTTGTTTCCAACCAAAACCAACATTAGAATCGATCATATAAGTTTTACAAGAATCCATTGATCGACCCATTGAATATCCAAATATATATCAAGGGTGATTATAAAAAATATGTTAAAGTTGATCAAGAAGAGGGGAAAATACATATATGTTTCCATTTTTATGATAGTTGTGCCATAAGATAGTGAATTACAACACATTATACATTGCAATGGATCAATAGTCCATATTACATTACCAATTTATTGTGAACCAAATGTTGTGGATACATTGATATTTATGATGAATATAATATATAAATTACAATCTAAACTGGGGAAAAAATGGTTATAATAGATTAAATCTATAATTGATACTCAAAATAAGTTTATTATATCCATTTCTAAAGGTAATAAAATAAAAATTTTCCATGATGGAAATAATGTGAACCAAAATATAAAAAATTTAATGAAAATTGAAATGGATTTATTTCATAAGATAGCATGTGATCCCACATACCATTGAATAAAATGAAATACCTATGTACAAATCCATGAAAGAGAAAATGGAAAGATGAAGATTATATACATACTAAAATATTATGACTCTAATGACAATGGCATGTAGACATTTGGTATGATTTTATATTTATAGATGAGAACTCTATCACCAAAGTCACCATATGAATATAGGAATCCCTTTAATGAGATATTGGATTGTAAAATTCAAACTATTTCATTTCAAACAATTATATATATATATATATATATATATATATATATATATATATGCAAAATTTAAAAATCAAGAGCTATGCATAACATGTTATGTTAGTTTACATGATTTATTGATGTTATTTATATTATATACAATGAAATAAATTTCATTTTTATTAGGACATTATTTTATGGTATACACAAGTTGGATGTAGGACATACATGCTACATATGATCATGTCCACACTAAGGGAATCTTTGTTCATATTTTCAAGTTCTATTTTGATATAACATTCCACTTATTATATTGAGATACTTAGATAATTTATACATGCTTATATATTATGTATACTATTTATATTTTTATTTTATATGGAAAAATTACCTTTATATATTATATGATGGCATTTATTGATTAAGTATATTAGCATTGATTTTTCAGTGTGTTTTATGTTTTTGATTATTACATTATGTGGTTATTAATGTGTGTTACATTATGCATTCTATGAGTGCATTGATTAAGTTTTTTCATGTCATGTGTCAATTGTTTCAAATGATCATCTATCCCATGTCATGGGCATGTTGAGTCTATCTTGGGTCATATTCAACTTATGTATTGAGTGACTAAGTTATTCATGATCATGATATTATTTGTATGTGTGTATAAGGTTACATATATGATTTTTGATGAGATTGGTATTGTAATATCTATCACACATTATTATATTGTGGATGATTCAATGATTTATATCATGTATCATCTATAGATACCTAAATTTGGTAAAAACCTTATTTTGAAATAATTTTAGGTAACTTTTCATGTATACATATTAAACTATGAACTAAGTACTTGGTGTAACATATCTCTTGGTATTTTTATTTTGTTCCTAAATATATTTGGTTTCATGGAACCTTCACCTTATCATCTTCAACATGAATTTACATATTACAAATATCTTTGTCCCTTGCTTTCATCCTATATTTTTTTAGGCCCTAGGTTACTTTCACCATTCATAGTTTGTATGTATTTTCAATATTGATTTAATATGACATAAGTAACCTAGACATATTTTAATTTATTTTTGGCATGTTTCATTTTATGACCATTGTTTGGGCACATTTTTAATTCTTTCAGATAACTATTATGTAGTTATTTTAGAGTTATAGACTCCTAAATATAAAAATTGATTGTATGGTATTTTAAACAAGAACTTTGCATTATTAAGAGCTAGAAAAATTTAAATATTGCACCTACAAAAATATTATAGTTGAAAATGAAGTTTATAAATATCAATTTACATATGCATGCTTGTACAAAGGGAAATATAGGAGAAAGATCAAATAGCCTTGAATTCATGATTATACAGATACACATTATTTAAATAACTAAATTTGAGTTTGAGCCATCTTAAGTTTATTGACGATGTAGCACAGGGCTTGGTTAATCAATAAGGATTGTCCAACATTAGTCCAAATCAAACCTTTCACTTGACATTCCCATTTGGTATCATATTACTTGTCTATAACTAGGGTTTGAACATATAGGTGAATCCATTAAAATTTTAAGGTGATAAAAGGTATAAATAATAATTATACAAATACACATCATCTCAAAATAAAACATGAACTCTCTATGTTCAGGGTTAGTACTGACAACTACATGTCAATATCAACTAGAAATATTGACCTAACCTAATAGTACTGACCAAGATAAAATAGGAAAAAATAAACCACACATGAAACACAACATTTTGTCAGAATTTAATATTGAGACACAACATCTAAACATATTTAACTCATAAAAATGTGATGAACAAGGTAAGAGCTTTATTACCTCTTATTTTACATTTATTACTATATTTGTCTTATATTTTTAGCACAATTTATATTAGTTTCATGAGTAAGTATGTATATTATGAAAATATGTAATAATTCATTATTCTATTAGTTTATTTCCTATTAGGGTTTCAAAAACAAAATTAGTGTAAAAATATTAGTCAATATGTACACTGATCGAGCTCTCAACCCCTATGTTTCTCTAAGGGTGTCACCTTTATAGGGTTTTATGTTTCATCTTGAGTGGTTTTATTCATAAACCCCTAGTTTTTTACACTGGTTTTATTTTAAAATAATTTCTAATAAGTATAAAATATTAAAATATTATTTAATTACAATATATTAGATTTAATAATAAATATGAGTGTGAAGTATAATTTACAACTCAAATTGATTAAAAAGTGTTATTTTCAAAAAATAGTAATTATAAACAATAATGAGATACCTAGATTTTGTAGTTTCTTGTTGATTGTAATTTATGTCTAATAATGATAAAGATGAAGATATGATACTATGATATCTTATGTATATAGTTAGAGTCTACAACTATGTCTATAAATGTTTATGCTCCTTAGAAAATAGAGTAATACAACCCTATCTATTTACTATAGACTTATCTACTTTCATTGTGAATAAACTATGATTAATCTATCAATTTCACCTATGCATATTAAGAGGGATGAGATATTTTGATTTTATTAGCTATACATAAAAATTTGTGTTTTTTTATCTCTTTACCTTGGAAACCCTAAGGGTAATTGTGAAAGTTATAAACCTACCAAAAAAATAAGGGGGAGTTTAATGGGTTTAGTTGACCCCAATATCCCCATTTATGAATGGTCAATGCCTAAATATATAGATGTTATGAGGAGGGAATAAATCCAAACATAGTTCTCTCACCTAGTGTGATTAATTAATTATGCTCCTTGACTATGTGTATGTAGCTAAAAATTTGGATTTATTACTTGACAATGTTATCTCTTAACTTTATTTGTAATGCCTCAAAATTGATTTGTGATTCTTATAGTCACTAATATTGAATTTAGGAATAATAGGGAAAAAAATTTCAATGTTTAATTTTATGAAAGACAATTGCTAGATCCATATAAAATCCCTTAATGAATAAACTTTACTTTGAATTTTATAGTGAAACTTTGAAATAATTTATTTTATATGAATTTAAAAACATTAAAGATGATGTAAATGAATATTTTGAATTTTTTAAACTAGTACTTAAATGGTGTGGGGACAAGGGTGTGCTAGGTGGATATGTTCATGGCAACAAACCTATCTTCCTAACATAAACCTATCTTAAAATAGTATGGGCATATGTATTTAGGTTTAAATAATTCTAAGAGTGATATAAAGAGGCTTGAGAATTGAAGTGGAACTTCTATATAGTATTGATGTAAAATAGAGGGATCAAACCTACATAAAGATAAATGGTTTGAGGAATGGTGAATAAGAGTCTAATATTTGAGTGTAAGCTAAGTTGTTTAGGATATGTAAATAATTAAAATTTTCATGTACATATTATCACATTTAGGTTTATAAATTTTACTCCTTTTTATTCTAGCAATGATATTTATAGAATAAAGGAGAAAGATAACTTGAGCATGTGATGCACAATATATGCACAGACAATATTCTTATTTTTATTTTCAATAAATCCTTCTTGAGTAAGATTTAATGATTTAATGGTCACTTAGTTGTATCCAATATTGTTATAACCTTTTTTTATAATTCCTCAAGCCAAGTACAAATAATCCAAATTTCAATTCTCTCCATGCATAACTCTGCCAACAATGACCATCGAGAGGAGTTAGAATTCAGTTTTAGGATTTTTTGAAAATTTCGAAACGTCCAATTTCATGAATAGGGTATGTGAAATAAGTAGATATATATTATAATTTATATTTATCTCTTTAAGACTTTTTTTCAACATTTTGACAACATTTTGCCTTCACTATAGGCATAGTCATAACTTGAGTCACTTGTGAACTAAGAATTTTGTAATTTTATGACATTCTATGAATTCAAAAATATTGTGAGATTTTTATAGGATCCTATGTCTTATAAAACTATTTAAAATATGGTAATCCATTTTGTAAAACCTTAGTTTCATTTTTAATTCTTTTTTTTTATTTTCTCTGTTCACACACTACATAGTTATCATTGGGCAAAGTCTTTATATGTTATCTTAGAATATTTGACCTCAAATAGAGTTTTAAAGATTTATAAAATTATATAAATATTTTTTAATTGTAATTTACTCCTTTTAACACTTCCTTATTTTGAGTGAAAATACATTCAAGGTATTTGACTATAACTTGACAACATATTATGCTCACAGACTGTTGTATTGAATCCTAATTCAATATTGGATTTCAACATGGATAAATACACAATAATTATACTAAAAATATTATTTATTTCTAAAAAATATATTTACCTTACACACATTATTCCACTTAGACATTTTCATCCTACATTAGTTCATTGGTTCCATTAATTAAACACAGAATCCCAATAGAAAACTTGCCAGCCTCTACACATGACTATGAAATATCCCAATTCATTTTATATCAAGTATTATTTACCACACTTACCATGATGACCAAATTATTTATTTACCTATCTTTTCCTATTTAAATTATCAATTTCTTGACTATTCCAAGTTTATAGTCATTCAGGCATTCTTGAAAACACTTTTCTCTCCTTTGTCATAGTCAATCTTTATGGTTACATATATATAGGGTTAAGGATCATAGTCATATATACCTATTAATAACAATGAAATTAAATCTTGTTAATGTATTGAGATTATTCAACATGATTATTAAACCTTTTCAACACACTTTTGTACATAAAACATATTCCTTAGTATTATGAATGCAAGTTTTAATCTAAAATTTCAAAATAAGAGTTTTGAAACTTTGTATGAGATTAGAAAAGCTATAAAATATATTTTTACACATTTGAGAGTATTTTACCAATATTTATTATACCTATACTATTACATCTCATAACAATCTGTATTGTCTTCCTATGCATACATATGCTCCAGAGAACTGTCTAGAGTTCTAAGCTAGGATGTGAAACAAAAATAATTGAAAACCATTGATATTATTAAAAAATGAAATTTAAACTAACAAAATATAGATTAAACCTATAAAAAACACATTATGAGTCCTCTTCCTTGAAGAATATGAACATAGTCAACATATTTGATAATATACAAGAATGATAGAGTTACAAGATTCATCCATAAAAATTAGACATATTCATTCATGGATTTTTGGGTTTAAATCTCCTAATAATTCAAATACATTATGAAAATACTAACTCTAAATCCCAAATAAAAAGCTTATATATAAAGATAACTACCATAACTAGTTATTGAAAACCTCCAATTCCTTCTTGAAACTATCTCATTCGAGCTTACAAAGGCATTATGAATTAATGCACTTAACCACTTATTTTATGTTTTCTATCAAACCCATATAGACTCAACACTAAAATTAAACAAAAATTACCTAACAAAGATCCTATAAGGATTCTAAGACACCTAGACACTTAAAACAAACCAAAATTAAAGATAAATAAGATGTCCCTACATGATACAACCAAGGGAAGAAATTTTTTGAGCTCCAAGCTCAATTTGACTTGCTTGATTTTATTTATCTTCTTCCAATCTCTTGAAGGTCTTTTATCTTTCATTCCTTTGACTGGTCATGTAGCTTCCACTATCACATCCTTAAATGGATTAAGCTCTTGTTGTACTTTTTCCTTCCCTTCATTTACCTATAACTTTATAAAGGATTGTGTTTATTTTATGTTTGTATTGTGTTGCCCAAAATAACACTTTTATTCCATCACCTTGAATTCAACGATCTCTTGTAACTTATCCTTTGATTGTGTTTGGATGATATTTACATTTATAGACTGTAACTCTACAAATTGAATGCTAATATGAATCTCATATGTATTGAGAGATTGATTTAGTTATACCTCATTATATTCACCCTATCTTTCTTTATGATTATGTTGTTGAAACCACTCTTCTACTTATTATTCTATCTTTTCCTTGTCCATTTCCTCAACTTGTTCCAAAATTTTATCTCTTGATCTGATTTAAATTATGAAACTTGATACTTTTTCTCCAATCTTTGTCTCTTGGTAAGGTATTTAATTAATGAGATAAGTTTTAGATTCTTTAACCATAACATCTACCTTCTTTAATTCCCAATCTCGATTAATGGTTTTTTTCTCCTTACCTACACTTAGATCACAAAATAACTTATTAGAAATAAAATTTGGAGCCTTTATAGCTCTCTCTTGGGATTCCTCCTTGGACACTTTAATGTCCACCTTATTTTTCTTGGTGTCATTACCAAATCATGTCTTGTCCATCATCTGTAATTTTTATTTCTATCTTGATATCATTTCTCTCATAGGCTTGGCTGCCCTTTTTGTTTTAGCTTTCTTCTTTCTTGAGCACTCTGATAGGTATTATCTCTTCTTCTCTTTGATAACTACTCTCTTGATGCCTCTTGATGACATTTAATATTAATTTTCATTCTTGTTTAACCTCTATCATATCCATATTTTTGGACTCACAACTCTTCATATTAACCATCTCAAGACATCTTAACTTTTCTTCTTTCTTTGTTACCTTGACCAAACCTAAACTTTCCATGTCTTTACTCCAATACTACTTTTTTTCCATCATCATTATCCTCTCATATTTTATTTATTATTCCAATTTTAATGGGACAATAATGTGTTTCTCTCCATGTTTCTTAATGGTGTATGCATTAGCTTGACCATCATGAATAACTTGCCTATCAAACTACCATGGTCTTCCTATCAGTAAATGACAAACATTTATGTTAAAAATATGACATGATACTTTATCTCTATATCCTCTTATATGGAATTCAACCTAAATTTGATCACTTACCAATATTTCATGTCCTTTTTGGACCCATAAAAACTTGTATGGTTATGGATGTGGTGTTCTCTTCAAGCCCAATTTTTGCACCATCTCTAAAGACACAATATTATTAGTGTTTATTCCATCAATCACTAAATTACAAACCTCACCTTTTTATTTATACCTAATTTTGAATAGGCTTATTCTTTAAAGTGTATATTTGACTTGATTTCTCTAGTATAATAAGATTATCCTCATGATTAAAAACTCATTTATTTCTTGTCTTCTTTCCTCATTCACTTCTCTTGTAGTATGTTGTTATATACTTCTACTAATACTTAGTGGACACTTTAATACTATATGTACCTCTCTATGGCATTGAAAACATTGTCCTTGAAAAAATTATCTTGGTCCATTTATCATAGTACCTTCATCTCTTCTTAATATTCTTCCTACAAATGATCTAATCACCCGTGCATGGTGTTGTACTCCCATGCCTTCTTGAACTACTACTACATGCATTTTTGGTCTCTCTTAAACCATCTCTTCATTTATCCTCTCATTTATCCTTGGATGAAAAGGTTCTACTTAACCTTGATGAATGATATTTCCTTCTCTTTTATTACTTCTCTTTTTACTCTCTCTTTCAAAGCATCCTCAATATCCTCCATCCTCATGACCAATGGGCCAATCAAATGTGTCACTTGGTCTATCATATTCATGAAAAAATCTTCATCTCTGCTAACTCTCTCAATGTAATTATGTGCACGGTTCCTTATCCTATAATTCACATCAAAACACATGTTTCTAATACTTTTCACAATCCACTAAGAATCTTTACTAGCTCTGATACTAAAATGATGTAGAACATATGTATATATAATATTTTTATCTTTATTTTTAACAAATATTTTTTGAGTAATAATGGTCACTCAATGGTTTCAATATTATACTTGTATTTAATGTATATAGACCCTTCTCCAAGATTTTTATAACCTTTTTTTATAATTCCTCAATCCATGTATAAATTACCCCAAATTTCAATTCTCTCCATGCAAAACTCTACCAACAGTGACCACTGAGAGGAGTTAGAATTCAATTTTAGGCTTCTCTAAAAGTTTCAAATAGTCTTATTGCATGAATAGGGTCTATGCAATAAGTATACTTTTATTCCTATTGATATTTATCTCTTTAAGAATTTTATTCAACATTCTACCTTCACTATAGGCACAATCATAACCTATAGTCACTTATGAATTAAGAACTTTGTAATTTTGTGAATTTCCATGAATTCAAAAATCTTGTGAGAGTTTTATATGATCCAATATGTCTTATCACAATATTTCCAATATGATAATCCACATTGTAACACCTCATTTCCATTTTTAATTCTTGTTTGTGTTTTCTCTATTCACATACTACATAGTTGTCATTAGGCAGAGTCAGTATATGCTCTCTTAGAATCTTTGGCCTCAAATAGAGTTTTTATTATTTACACAATTATATCTATCTTTTTGAATCATCATTATATCCTTTTCACACTTACTGTGAGTTAAAATACATTCAAGGCATCTGAATGTAACCTGACAATAGATTATGCTCACAAACCATTATACTAAATATTGGTTTGATCTTAGAATTCAACACATATACATGCATAATAATTATATTGAAAGTCTTGTTTCTATCTCAAAAATTCATTTACCTTACACACATTATTCCACTTAGACAATTTCATCCTACATTAGTTCATTAGTTCTATTAATTAAACATGGAATCCCTATAGAAAACTCACCAGCCTCTGAACATGATTATGAAATATCCCAATTTAGTTTCTATCAATAAGTATTATTTATCACACTTACCATGATGCCACCATGTTCTCTTTACCTATTTTAGCTTATTAAAATTCTCTATTTCCTTATTATTTTAGGTCTATAGTCATTCGAGCTTTCTTGAAAACACCTAGCTCTCCTTTATCAGAATTAGTATTTATATTTTCATATACATAGGGTTAATGAATATAGTCCTACATACCTATTAATAAAAATTCAATGTGTTCTTGTTAATGTATTTATATTATTCAACACTATTATTAAACCTGTTCAATACACTTGTGTGCATAAAACATAGTCTATAGTATTCTAAATGCAAGTTTTAATCTAAACTTTCAAGACAAGAGTTTTAAAACTTTGTATGAGATTTGATAAGATCAAAAATAGCTTATTAAAACTTTTCAAGTCTTTTACCAATATTTATGATACCTATAATATGCCATTTTAGAATAATCTATATTATCTACTTGTGCATACATATGCTCGAGAGAACTATCTAGAGTTTTATGCTAGGATGTGAAATAAAAAAAATTGAAAAATATTGATATTCTTAAAAAACTAAATGTAGACTCACCAACTGCATATTAAACCCATAAATAATATGTTATGAGTCTTCTTCTTTAAAATAATTTAAACACAATCAACATATTTGACAATACATAAGAAAGATAGAGTTACAGGATTCATCCATCAAAATTAGACATCTTCATTTGTGGCTTCTTAGGTATAAATCCCTTGATAGTTTAAATAAATTATGAAAAGACTAACTATGAATCCCAAATAACAAGCTTATATATAAAGATAACTATCACAACTACTTCTTGAAAAGCTCCAATTCATTATTGAAACTACCTCATTTGAGCTTACAAAGGCATTATCACTTAATGCACTTAACCACTTTTTTATGTTTTATATCAAACCCCTATAAAATCAACACTAACATTAAATAAACATTACCTAACCAATATCTTATAAGTATTACAAGACAACTAGACACCTAAATCAAACCAAAATTGAAACTAACTAAGATGGCCCTGCATCATCATGTACAACACACTTTTTATTATGATAGGAAATTATAAATATGTAAGGCACTCATTTTATCAAACCCTATAACAAAACATAAAGTATTCATTATTCATATTTGAAAATTAGAAAATATAAAACTCTAAAATTTGAAATTAAAATGAGAGAAATCAATTATTAAACCTATGAGATACAAAACCATGTTATGTTGTAACTTGTAAAATAATTGAATAAATGTATCCCTTTGTTGAAGTAGTTGGAGAGATATGGATCCTTATTTTGAACCATTAGTGAATTGAGAGTGACCAAGTACCAATTTTGAATAATTAATCAAGCCCTTAAGTGAGAAATATGCTTTCTCAAAATCTCATGGATGGGGATAAATACCTAATGTACTAATACAAAACAAGATGGCACCATGATGGGTTCATTAGAGGTTATTCTAATGCCAATGAGTGTGAATAGAATCAAACATACATCACTTATAATCAATGATAGAACCATACAATTTATTTATTATAATTAATGCAAAGGTTGTTGATTATCACTATACTCAAATGCACATTATCACGTAGCAAAATAAATCAGAATAGTATAGATGGATCTCTATTATACATACATGATTGAAAGATAATTAAGAATATTCATTCCCTCATCAAACTAGTGCTAATATATTTTAAGTTAAAAAACACCCATTTTTCATTATATTTATAAATTGTATTGTAGTTTATATGTGCATGAACCAATATCATGTCTTTTAAATTTAAAAAAAAGTGTATATATGCATAAATCAGTATCATGACCTATTAATCAATGCTAAATGATATAGAATTACATTCATCTCTATACTTAGCTGTAAATGTATATGAAACCCATAGTTTCTATTTATGTAACTATAATTTCATATTCCCATGTATATGTAGCCAAGTGTGTATGATTATTTACTCAATTCTATGTAAGGTGAATGTATATTCTTGTCATATGCTCCCATAATTTATAAGAAGGAATTAATACATCTAGTGTATCTAATTTTTTAATTTCTTTGAATATTTGAAGCCTTCACTCTTTCATAAAATTTGATTTTTGAATTAATTTGAATCTTTGAAACCTATGTTCTATCTTAAAATCTGATGTTTATTGTCATTAAGGATTGAATCTCTAATACAATATTATTATAATGCTTCCCTTTTGGGATGAGCAATGTAGCCTATAAGTCGCATATCTAAAATGAAGAGTTAATTGTAGCATGTGATAAAGATAAAATCAGGTATAATCATGTCAATATGGGGTGAGTATGTTATCATATTAAATTATATATCATTGAGGCATGTATGAATTATAAGTAATGTAAGGCATAAAAGTGTAATGTGTAGATAAATATAACAATGAGACATTTAATAAAGTAACATTCTTTGCAAAAGATTAAATAGTAAAAGTGAAAGATATGGATCATTATACCATTAATTAGTCTCATCTATCACAATAATAAAAACACACAAGACCAAGGGACACAT
>JARHVA010001866.1:2805000-2840000 GCA_037957365.1 Torreya grandis | reverse complement strand
CACTTTTTGTGCATGGAAATTAGGAATTCAATCTAAAATCATAGGAAATAAATTAGGAAAATGAAAACTCAAAAAAATGTACAGGTTCATTAGTATGTTTTACCCTATTTTTATTTAACAATATTTTCTAATAGGTTTAAAACTTTGAAAGATTATTTACATTATAATATATGACATTAATCATAAATATTAAAAAAAATTAGAATTCAAAATTATACTTAATTGAAAAGTGGTGTATTCTTAATATGGTAAGTACAAACAATAATGAGATACTTAGCTTTTATACTTTCAAGTTGACTAAAATTAATGTCTAGTAGTGAGAAACATGATGAGACAAAGCTATGACAACTTAGGTCTAGAGCATATTTTTTAATTTTGAATAGATAACTACACACTCTTTAGATAACAATGAAATGTATCTATGTCTATTAATACTAATATATTTACTCTGAATGTTATTAAATTGTGATTACTCTACCACCTACACTTGTGTATATTGAGAAATTTTGATTATGTTAATGCTATGAAAAATTCACTATTTTCCTTCACTTTTCATTGGAAACCATAGGGGTAATTATGAGAGGTAGAAACTAGGAAAAAAATAAGGTGGAGTGTAGTGGTCTAAGTTGACCCTAATTACCCTTGATAATGGTTAACCACTACCCATGTATCCAAACACTCTAAGGATGGAAGAAAGCCACACATATTTATCCCATCTAGTGTGATTATGAAATTTTAATCCTTAACTATATACATATAACTATAAATTTTATCTCTTAAGTTGATTTTAAATGTTTAAAATTTATTTGTGACTACTCATATTGATTGATATTGAATTTAGGAATAATAGGGAATATTTTCTCAATGTAGAATAATTTCCTTTATCCAAATTTTGAAAATGTGAGATGACCTAAGTGAATATTTTTAATTTTGGAAACTATCCATTAAATGGAACAAGGAAAAATCCATGCTAGATATACATTTTTGTGGTAGTGGACTTGTCTACCTAACATAGTCTTGTCCCAAAATAGATGATAGTTATCCTAAGTTTAGAAGTAGCCTAATAATGATATAAAGAGGTTTTAGCATTGGGTTGAAACTTATGTTTAGTGGTCATGATGAATATGTGGAAATATTTCATATAAATATATCTATAAATTAATGGTGAATAATAATCATATATTTGATTGCAATTCAAGTGGTTTAGGATATGTATAAAATTAACATCTCAAATACTTGTGACCAAATTTAGGTATCTAAACCTATTATGTCTATGATTAAATTCTTATTTGGATTTATATTTGTCTATATCTCAATATAGTATTTAAGGCCTAATAAATAAAAAAATAAAAATAAATCTAAAACCCTTAGTGAATGTCATCCTATGGATTTATTATTATCTAAAAACTCCATACCTTTTATATGTTAATGAATTGACTGATAAGTAAACATGTGTGATTAATAATTTTATTTATGTAAATTAAGAATACACTAATGAATGAATGAATTTTGACTTGGAATATGCATAATAGTTGAAATTATAGTGAATAAGAAAATGATCACATTGATTTTGAAGTAGATGGACCTACTTCCTCCTAATTATTATTTTAATTATTATTTAAATCATACATTATGTCAATATCTAAAAATAATAATGAATATTTGGTTGTTTCTAACATATCTTTTGAGCTAAAATCTAAATATTTTCCATTTAATATGCTTCATTTAATTCTAAAATTTTCCACAACACTACATATTACTAACCGCTAGAAAATACAAAGGCATAAGTCATAAATTGAAATGGTAAAAGAGTGTTAAATTTATTATCTCTTTATAGAAATAAAAAAATAATATGAATAATTCTCTTTCTATCTAGAAATGGTAAAAAATGTGAAATTCATTCAATCTCTAAAAATGAAAAAAAAAATTTAAAATTAAGTCTCTATCTCTTGAAATGGAAAAATAATGGGAGATTATTTATCTCTCTAAAAATGGAAAAAAAAAATTGAAATTAATTCTCTCTATCAAATGTAAAAATAATGTTAAATTATTTCTATTTATATATAAATTATAAATGATATAAACACATGTGATGATTATTTCCTCTCTCTAAAAATATAATTTTAAGATTATCTCCTCACATGAGCCTTTTGTTGAAATAAAATGTGAGTAACCTCCATGTAATGATAATGTAATTATACACAATGACACTATTCATAATTTGAATCTATGGAATATACTATTACACATGAATATGATTATTATTTACAACCTATGTCTAGTATAATTTTTTTTCTAGACTTCTTCACCCATATTTAATAGTTTACCTATGTCAACTCATCATAATAAAATTCAACCATTGCATGAACATATTAAGGATTTTAAAATTCATTCTAAATAATTCACCTCCTTAATGAATTTTGTGGGTGGCTTGATAAATAAAATGTATCATATAACCTTAGAGAGTAAAGCATATCATGTTTGGGTTGATTCTAATTCTATATATGGAAACCTAATTATTCATAATATTTTAAATGAACCATTACCTCAAAACATACTCGTGCTTACATTTTTTGTGTTTTATGTAAGTAGTGATTCTAATCTATTACATAGAGACTTCAACACTTCAATAGACAAATATTACATTAGTTATATTTACTAAAATTATTCACAAAAAGTTTAATTGGAAATGATTTGGATTAGTTTTACTCTTTCCCTTGTGTATATCTGAATGCGTATCTTTAGTTAGAAGGGAAATTTTTAATGTGATAAATTTATAATAAATGAACAATGGTTATATATAATGTCTACCCTATCTTCACAAGGAAAATAAAACCAAGTTTATGATTATCTTTTATGATTCAAGATTTGTATGCACCATTTGATATATCAAAAAAAATGATTTGGAAACACAACATATATTTTTAAAGGGTGTCATTGTTATTCATTTCAAGATATTTTTAATAATATCTATAATAGAAGAATAATTGGCACCCAATCCAAATCCCAACAAGGTCCATGAAGAAAATAAGTTATAGAAAGTGGTCCCATAAAAATAAGCCAAAAAAACTATTCCACCTCCTAATGAAATTATTATAATCAATAAAAATTACTTTTAGGAAATTAATAAATGGAAATAGTCATTTTAAAAAGCATCAACTAAAGTGAAAAATCCCATGTTCAATAAGCAAAAACCACTCAAGTTTAACAGTTTAAAATATTGACCACATGATATTATGAATAAATTTTTTAATAATAATTTAATTAATTTACCTCATAACTACTATAACCCTCGTCATCATCTTAATAAATTAAAATGATAACCTTTCTTCATTGATCATATTATTAATGAACATTGAGACAATGATTTTTATGCATTATGACAAAAGATTACACAACCTGTGAATAAAGTGGTTGTTACATTTGTAAAATTGGACACCCAATCTACAAGGTTCCCTTATTCACATTATTATAATAATCATAAAATTAATATAAATATATCTTAGATCATACATAAAGATAAACTAATGGTCTCTTATAATTTTATGGATGATGTTGCTAACAGAAGATCTTCTTCTAGTTCACATACTACCATGATCATTCTTTCCTAAGACATTATCATTATGGAACCAATGGACACTTGAGATATACTTATAAGGAAAACTAGAGAAGGCATAATTTAAAATGATAAGAGGCAACATAATTTAGGCATAGTTACATCTCCTTCAAAACAAATATGGATATTGAAATTAAATCAAGAATCTATAGATCAAGGAAAATGGCTACTTAATTATTTCTCATAACAATAGTAAAAAATGAATCCTCTTATAACATTCCATGGAAGGTTCATAAACAAGATAAACATGATTATAATGACTATTTATTCCAAGTGGGTGGGAAAATCATTCTAAGCATCAATGATAAGTAATAGTATCATGGGTTATAATCATTGAGTGCAAGATTATTTTACACATGACCTCTAAAAAAAATTATAAAGTAAAATAATTAAATGACATTTAATAAAAATATGGTCTATGAAAAAAAATAATGTGATTTAAATTAACAATTACATTTATACAAACATGTGACATTAAATAACATAAACCAAATGCAACCTTTAGAATGTAAAAATTAACCCATATGAGGAAATATTAATGTGTGAATCCATTCAAGAAAACTCTTTTATGAAAATAAACAAACTCATCATATATAATAAAATAAAAATTTACAATTGAATAAAATAAGTCTATGATTGGAGATACATCTATCGATGCATTAGATTAATCACTATCACTATCTCTGTGCATACCATCTCTAGGAGTGGATACTCTACCATCTTCCCTGCACCATCATGACCAAGATATGTAACATCTAACATGATTTTGTATAGCTCAACAATACACCATGTTTTGAGTGTGATTTGTCTATATAGAATTATATCAATAAAAAATATCCCTACATATATAAGTGTTACTCTCAAGAGGAGGAATTAAACACCTGGATACCATTTATTGGAGATAATCTTGCTAACCCAAAACTATAATAAAGGCTATGAAATTAATAAGAACATGATAAAAAAATGGGTAAATGTACACTTGAAATTTGGTTTGCTCTCCTAATCAATATACTATTTAATTTATGAGATAGAATATTAGTAACTTATAAATGAGAAATCAAAATCAAAATAAAAAATGTAAGTACACATATATACTAATGTTCATCTATAGTAATAACTATATCATTAGCCAAAACTAGCTATGAGGTATTTTGACCTACTCCTCTACCTCATACACTTCACGCATATCCTACTACCTAAATCAGAGGCATGAAAACTATATCTGATAAATAGGTAAAATGATAGGTTTACTTATGTTTATCCACAAATGAGTGTATTTAAAATACATCCCACATAGTCCACATAAATAACCATAATTGGAGGATCTACATCCTCTCTAAGAAAAGGTTATAATTTTTACCACTAGGACCTAGACTATCATGTACACAATGGCATACCTTATGGTTTGTGTCAAGGGGTATGTTATTGGAGGTACATCCTAATATATTATAAACTATTATGTAACATCCAAAACTAAAATATCTCTACCACACTAATAAATTGGTCATGTAACCACACACTAATAATAATGTGGTATAACTTTACTACATCCTAAGACTAACTATCAAATCCTCTGTACATCCTTAGAAAACTACCAACAAGTATGATATTACCTAGTATCACATGGTAATCCATAGTTCTTAGTACCTACTACCTCACTAACACCTAAGACTCTTTAAAAACCATTTAGTAGATCCAAAAACCATGAGGTCATCTAAATGGATAAACCACTATGATATGATCTTGTGCCCAAATTTTAAACAAGGTCATAGTACCAAGACCTATAGTGTGGCCATAAATATTAAATATGTGTGTGTGTGTGTGGTCCACCATGGTTTTCCACCATGAATATTTAATATCTATTTCCTCAATGACACAAATAAAATCATACATATGATAAGAGATAAAAGCATCCCCATAGTCCATAATAAAAAAAAAATCAAACAATAAACATATGAGCTTCCACAACTAAGAAACTTATAATGTGATGATATATTCAAGTAACACTTTTTAATAATGTCCTTTATAATAATCACCATGATCCATAATAATCATATATATATATATATATATATATATATATATATATATATATATATATATATATAATAACAATGCACATATACCTTCCCCACTGTGGCTTGTATTATGGCCTACTCTCCAACTATAGCAATCTAAAAATTCACCACACATCCTATAGAGTCACATTTATATCCTTTGTATGGATATAAAATGTGAAATCATTCGAGTTACACCTCTCTTATAAGGTAATAATGAGGTACATATCATATGAGATCCATACAATATGGGCCACATGTTCAAGACTAACCATATCAAGAATATTCTATTTAGAGTCATCCAAACCAATCTTGCTAACAATATCCATGTGATGTCCATATCATAAATATATGCCATGATAATATTTATAAACACACAAACAAAATAAAAATAGTTTTACAAATAAATAAATAAAATACAAATAAATGGATTAAAATATTAATTATTAAATTACTAAATACACATTTGATTAATAAATTAATCATCATCGGTCATTTCCATCCAAATAATTTGTTTCATTAGTTAGTATCATTAAAAATAAATACAATTTCATCAAATTTTTATCATCCTAACCTTGGAAATTATTATCATCACACATCTAAAAATCCTCCAAAAATACCTAAAATGGCTAATTTTAAATAGGGATTTTTTTAAAAATTCAAAAAAAAATTCACAAAGGAAAAACATTTATACATACTAGGTCTTTTAGCTACTAGGCCTGTAGGGGAGTTTGTAAATGTACAAAATGGATTGGTAGTGGATCATGATGGCTCAGAATCATAAAAATGCAACACTCAAAATATCTATTAAGACTTGTAAAATTATTTCAAAATTTTAAAAGATCAACATATTTATATTTTTAGACTTTTTAACTATATACTATACCAAACTCAAAATTCTAATTAATGCCATGTGAAATTTATACATGTGATATCTAAAATAACATATATATGAACTATTCCATGTTAATTATGTTAGAATACATGCAACATGTTTTTATGCATGGTATAATTTCCATGGTTGCTATAATATGCATTTTTTAATACCTTAATTTACAAAGACATTTCTCTATTATTATAAAATCAAGGAGACTATAAATTATATATACATACCATTTAATTTATATATTATTATATACTATCTAATGTGAAAACATTATCAAAGCATAATAATATAAATCAAAGGTTTTTAAATACACATACATTTGAGCTACATGTTCTCAAACCCATCAGATAGATGTAAAAAAATTCAAATCAATTGGTATAAATTCATGAAGAATGATACTAATTCATGCATGTATAAAAAATTTTAGATCCAAAGGCTATGATACTTATTCATGCACATGTACACATTTTTATAGATAAGGAACATGATATTGATTCATACATATATACATGCTTTCACATTTTCAATTCATGATATTGGTTCATGCACATACACAACAACATAGTTTACTTTTAAAATAAAAATATTAGTCATTTCCATTCATACTTATAAAATATATGGTTATGATGGGGGCATTAAAAATATTCATTCTTTTTGGATCATATAATTATTCTGCATTGATCAAAGTTGAGTGAAACTATATAATTAAACATGTGGTCATGATGGGGGCATGAATAGTCTTCATTTCCATCTGATCAATCAAAAAGTGAACATGATAAAAATTGAGTGAAAATATACAAATTGAATCTATAAACCATATGTAGTGGTTGATTTATTTTTAGTGATGAGTTAAGGTTCAACAATGCTTAACACATCATTATTTAATGTACTTTTAGGTTTTCACTTTCTATACTAGAACTGCTCCTCAAATAATTACTTGGAACCCTAGCTAAGAAGCGAATAAGATTACAATTCCATTCTTATTTATAGTTATTAGGTTAATTTTTTATTATTCTATTTGGCTTTGTGACATCTATATCCTATCATTTTCAACGTGAATTAAAATATTACATATATCTCTAGCCATTTATTTCATCTTGGAGTCTTTTTAGGTCCCAAATTAATTATACCATTTATGATTAGTATAAATTATCAATATTCACCAAAAATGATAGAAGTGACCTAGGCATATTTTTAATTTATTTTTGGCACATTCTATTTTATGAGCATTGTTTGGGCAAATTTGAACTTATTTTGGTTGGATTTTATGCACCACTAGATGCATAATTCAAAGTTAGATACTCATATATATGCTAAGTCATTGTACGTTAATTTTCACAATAACTTTGTATTATCAAGATATAGAAAATATTATTCATTACTCCTATATAATTATTAAAGTTTAATCTAAAGTTTACAAAGGTTAATTTACATATGTATGCTTATACCAAGGTAAAGATAGGATAAATAAAATCTAGTCTTATATTTATAATTATACACACACATTAATGGGTGACCTAAATTTAAATTTGAGTAATATTTAGATTATTGAAAATGTAATTCAATGCTTGTTCAATTGATGAGGATTGGCCAAGGTCATTATAATACAACCCTTTCACTTGACATCCTTATTTCATATCATATTTCTTATGAGAACTAAGATTTGATCATGTAGGTGCATTCACATAATTATAAAGGTGATCAAAGGGAAAAACATGTATTATAGACATATGCACATTATCCCAAAATAAAACATGATACCTTTATGTGCATAGTTAGTATTGACAACTATAGGTTAATATCAACTATTCATACTAACCTAACCTGATGTAACTACCTAGGAGATAATAGGTACAAATGAACCATACACAAATCATTTACATAGTATATATATATATATATATATATATATATATATATATATATATATATATATATATATATATATATATATATATATATATATATATATATATATATATATATATATGTAACACCATAATTAATAATATCATGATGATTAAGCTAAGATCCTTCTTACCTATTGTTTTACATTTATCACTATATTTGGTGTGTATTATTACCATAGTTCATATCAATTTCATGAGTAGTTGTGTATATTGTGATAATATAAAATAAATCATTATTCTATTTTTATATATTATTAGGGTTTAAATAACTAAAATATGGTGAAAAATCATCTACATTTATTATTACTATGTTGATTATTATTGTGTGCCTAATCTCTATATCTATTATACATAGACTTGTATGCCCATTGCATTGGACTACATGTTTCATACATACATTGATGATCAAATATTTATATGATGATATATTTTATCATGTGTTTATACATAATTTACATTATTAAATTTTGCATAAAACACATAATTCACATTAGTATTTCTTATAATATTAGTGATTCACAAGCTTAATCCCTCACATTAAACATTGGGAATGTAGTGGTATTTTCTAAAAGATTCAGGCCTTGACAAATAATTGGTTCATATTTTGGGTTAGATTATGTAGGATAGGCTGGAAATTTTTGATAGATTGAATACATTAAGACATGTGAGGCATATGTGGGATATTTTTCATGATTGTAAGGAAAGGTTGACAATTTCTTTGGCATTCTAAGATAGATTATATGGGTTAGATTGAGCAGATTTTTATTAGGTCTGTCATATTGAACATATTCAAAGATATATGATGATATTATATATAAATTTAAAGTACACATAAAATGAACATTTTAATAAATTTGGAATTAATATAGTCCATAACTTCTTTTGAATATATTTATTTTTATTTTCTATATTAATAATATCATAATCCAATTTCACTATTAGTAGATTCTAATATACTAATAATTATATTCCAATATCAGTAATATTGGATTTTAAATTTAGTAAATTTGGAGTCTTGTTTCACTATAATTAAATTCTAATATTACCATTTTATAGTTTCTCAATTTTTTTATTTATTTATCCCTATTATAATACATTTTTCATAGGTACCATGTCACCTCCTAAACATGGAATATAACACTGTGTGGAATGAAAATGTGTCTTATATCCTTTATACAAAACATTTATGGAAAATGGGAACATGAAAAATTTTAAAGTCTAATCGATAACTAATTGACCTTAATTGATATTTTAATCACTTGAATAGCCAATTATGTATATAAAACATATGGTTACAAACATCTGAAATTTTCAAAATTCACTCTATTTGATGTGCAATTTTTTAAAAATTGTGTGTCAAAAAAATATAATTTATACTTAATTTATTTTATGAAAGCAATAATTATAGTTTTATTTTAATGTAATAAATATAAATAATCTATGTAATTAATTTTAGGTAAATCATAAAAATGTACTTTTTAAAATAATAGTAAATAAAATTTGTATATTTAAATAAATAATAACCAAAAAAAAGGGACACAAAAAATGTTAGAAATGACAAATATCATGTATTAAAATTTTCTATAGTAATGATCATTTTTCATATTTCAATTACTCCAAGAAAATAGGGATGAAGGATTTATCCATACCTCAATGTTATTCATTTTGATAATAGTCTACAAATTTTTGTGTTCATATTTTAGATGTAGTAAATATTACCACAAAGAATATAACATGTAATTCTCATCATTTTCATTGTAAATAAAACATGGTTTTAAAATTATTATTTTCCTCTTTCATTCCAAAAATATAGATGTAATCGATATTAAGAATAATGGTTTCCATTTCTAAATCTAAATAATGGAGAATCATAATTGAAAGTAACTAATGATGAACTATGGAATAATTATTTATGTAGAAAAAATTTTCTTTTATTTATCATAGTTTGTGTTATTTTTCAAAATAATTTTTTCTTATGTGCAAATAAAAATAGTTAATATAATAATTTTAAGAAAATTTTACTCTTGTATTTTTTTATTATAATGGATGCAAGTGGTAAAAATAAAACTTTAACAAGATCATATAAATTTTAAATAATTAGTAATTAACCATGGAATTATTATATATTTATAAATGTAGACATATAAAATGTCACTTGAGTGTGGTGAGTGTTAGATAAGATCACCCTACCCAAAGATGTTGGCCAAATTTGGACTACATACCAAAATTTGGATAATTTAGAATGAGAAGCTAAGTAGGGTCCTAATTGAAGAGTGATCCAACTTCACAAGGAATAGATAGACTTCAAGATAATATCAATCACCATTTGAAAGTTTTTGAAACACTTTAAGTACGATTAAAGTGTCAATTTCATGATCTTAAGGAGACAAACTGTCATCAGGATGTCATGAAGAAATGGATGGGTTAGCTCAATTGTGCATTTAATAAGTTTGATTAGGAATCCTCTCATGCCAGCATATTTCATGGATGTGATGTTATTCATGCTCTGAACATTCACTAAAAATTCATTTTTTGATGAATTTTATATCTCAAGATATAAATCTTTAAATTTGAAGTAGCAGAGTGAGATGGGTGCATAGATGTCAAATTAAAGCCATGGAAAATAACCATTAGGGTTCAAATATTTCAAAGGATCTTTGAGATGAGTATGCAGATGTTAAATTTGGTCCTCTTAAAGTATCCATTTGAATTCAAATGCTCCAAAATAAATGTTTATCATTAAATCATAGATCAATCACTAACAAAGTGAGGATGACCTCGAGTCAATGGGTCCCATCAAGATCAATGGTTATTGTTCAATCATATATAAAGATCAAATGGAGCATGGAGAACCTAATATTTTTGTGGGCCCACAAGATATGATGGATAATTTTTGATCATGCATCAAGATCTAATAGTGAGCATCAAGTCAAAATGTTAGTGGATCCTGAGTACAAATAAGGAAGCTAGTAAGTGTCATGATTGCATTAGATTGGGAGAATATCTATGGATCATGTTTGATCATGTCAATAATATATAATGGTTTGAGTAGGGTAAAATAATTCAATAGACTCAAATCAATATTCGATGTCCGGTGAACTAAGATCAAGCTCAAGAGACTTTTAATGAAGGTTGACAAAGTAGTATTTTACCTAGGCAGGTAAATACATGGAGATTTGAGTCCAATTATAGTCCAGGTTTAAAACTTGAATGGTTATTTAAGGGATTGAACATCACCATCAGAGCCCCATGGATTCATAATATGTCTTTTATACCTAATACAAATGATAGGGTAACAAATATTATCAAAGCAATATCAAACACCTAGCAAGCTTCAATTTATTCACATTGGAAATATAACAAAACCAATAGTTATGATTGGTTTTCATCTATAACAGACCTAGGTTCAAATTTCAAAATAGGGAAGATTTATGATTAATGAAAGGAGTGTATCATATTTTGATATGCTCGCATTCTTGACAAATAGGTACTTATAGACACTAAAAATAAACATAAGCATGGCTCTGTCATTTCCAAGATATGAAAATTTTGTCCTCATGAGTAGATCAAGTAGAAGGTGGTGTAGAGCCCCAAGAAGGAGACCTATTTGTTAGATAAATACAATCAAGAATTCAATTATTTTAAAAATCCTTTAATGTTTTTCCTTCTTGATAATATTATGATTGGGCATCCTTAGATTAATTCTAATCCATCAAGAGTAGTTGGACCTCATTTAATGTTTTCTACTTGCATAACTCCTTCTCTCTCCCCCCTTTTTAATATATATTCCATGTTCTCTCTTTGAAAGGGCTGACTCTTTAATATTTTCATAGAGGCAAAGAATCTTATGCTTTGACTATGCCAAATTTATACTATAACACCTATTTGATGAAATAAAAGACTGAATTCCTCTATTTTAGAGCTAAATTGAAATGTGTCTTGTGAATTTAATGATGTGGTTAAGTGAATGTATGTTTTCCTTACCTCTGTCTAAATTTTATCACCTTCATTAAGTCTTTTGGTAATTCTCATAGGTCATTATAAGTTCAATATATAGTTTTTTAATTATTTTGGAAGTGGACAATTGTCCTCCCATGCTAGGTTGATATCTAGTCAATGCCTTTTTCTAAAATAATTATGTGAGGGCTAATAAAGAATGAGTTAAATGATATTCTTTAGTCTTTAATTTGTCTTATATTATGTCTTTTGTAAGTATAAATGTTCAAATTACTAGTGTATCACCTTATTTTACATGCTTTCATAGATTATTGTTAATCTCTCTCCCTTTTCCAAGAAAGAGTTAATTTAGGTTTAGTTTAGGTGATAGATCCAGAAGGAATCCAACATTATTTGAAGGTCTAACCCAATTTTAGGTGACCCACAACCTAGGGTCATTCCCATGTTGGACTAGGTTTGATTAAGAGGACCTGAACAATCCCTTTCTTAGCTAAGGATGCAATCAAGTACACCAATAGTTCTTGCACACCTGGTAGGATTGATTCCTCTTATCATATCTAAAGTTTGAAGTTCAGAAGAAGAATTTTAAACAAGATGATACATCCAACATCATTAGAAGATAATAATTCTTCAACTTATAGAGTTCTAGATAGTATTCTCAAACTAAATGTTACTATAAGGTTAGCAAGTAAAGGTACTCCCTTCAAAATCATTGAGATACATTCTACTTATTATTTAAAAAATCAAGATTCAATAGGAAAATTCCTTATCCCTAAAATAAATATCGATCTCCTGATCATCCTATTATTTTAATCTAATATATTGTCCCCATTACCCAAATGGTTGTACCAAAGAATCAAGTGTTTGTTCCATTAAATAGAGGTAGTCCCCTCAATTTGGCCCAATTTGATGACATTAATATGTCCACCATTAAGAGCATCGCTTTGTTTTTAGGATAATGGGACAAAAAAAATTCTATTGATCACATCTAGGATGTTTCCAAACTTTATTTTATTCATAATGTTATTCAAGATAATGTGGCTATTTGACTGCTTGTTGTTTCCTTTAAAGGAAAATAATTGTAGTGGTATAAAAATATTCCATTGACTTCCATTTCTACCTAAGATGAGTTAGGTGAAGCCTTAGTTAGATAATTTAAATGTAAATTTGATGACCTATCCTTAGTTGAATAGTTTACTATCATTTAGAGATACCCCATGAGTTCATGTTTGATTTTAACCTTAGATTCCGAAAGAAATGGAGTAGGATAATTGAATTGATTAGACAATTCCTAGAGTATTCCTTCTTATAATATTGAAAAGCCCTTAATTTTTATATTAGTGTGATTATATAGTCCATGGGTGGTAATACTTTTCCTAATACCTATGATGTTGTAATAAGAGTAGAGAATAGCTTGATATAAGCTAGTAATATTTCTCCAAGGTGCCCAATGCCTATTTTCCTAGATTTTCAATCTATCCCACCCCTTTAAGTTCCTTAAATACCATATTTAGCTCCTATCTAATCTCCTAAACCCTAAATTGTATCCCCTTTTAATTAGGTTAGTAAGATTAGAGATTTGAAAAATCTATTACAATCCTTTAGGAATTAAATAATTTAACTCAAAAGACAACAATACTATAGTAGGAATTATAAAAAATAGAATCAAACATCTTATTAGCTTTTAAAAGATCAAAATCCTCCATATCAAGGTTTAAGATAAAATAGACCACCTTACCAATCATAAGGAGCCATAACCCAAGCTAAACCATACGCATCTCTTAAACCTAATGTAGCAAAAAATTCAAGAGATATTGTTCACACACCTCCTCAAAACAACTTAATGCAAGATTCAGGTTATAAGCCATTTAATCCCAATGATACTCAAAATCAAGCCTTGGTATCACAGAACATTACTATGCCACAAATGACATACGTAGATTTTTCTCTTCAAGGAGGTCACTATAAAGAGATAAATTTGGTACCCCAAGGAGAGGATCAATAATTTCAAGGGTATCCTAATGAAATTAATTTGAATTAGCAAATGGATTATCATGTTGCATTTAATCAAATTGGTGAGACTAGCAATATAAGTGGTCAAGTTTCAACTCTGACTAGAGCCAAAAGAAGAGCCATTGAGGAAGCTCAAGATGTGATCAATGATTCTATTACTCCTAAAATTATTTTCAATAGTATAAAATATCAGCATGCTACCCATATAACAAAAAAAATCGTAATACAGAGGCTGAGAAGTTCCCTCAATTACCTCTAGTTTATGAATAACAAGGGGTTCAAAAGGTATAGCCAAAGGTTAGTGCAGCCTCATTCAGTATAATAGACCAAATGGAGAAATACAATGTCATGATTAGAAAGTGGTATTCCCTTTCTATTCTATGGAAAAAAGACATGCTCATCTAAGAGCTTTCAACTCTCAAGGTGTCTTCAATACCAGTTGAGAAACAAGGTGTTGTCCTAACTATTTTACACTAGCCAACCAAGTAATAAGTATAGTAGGAACACAAGATGGTGAAGGTGGATAAATCTAAGGTAAAATAAATTAAAAATCATCCCTTCTACCTCTCTTTGGTAGTTTTTTATTGTTTATTTCATAACTATATGGTGAATAGTGGATCCAGTAGCATTATCATGCCTAAGCAAATTGTATATAAGCTTGGTCTTGTCTATGAAGAAAATACTAAAGGAGTATTACAACTATATGGGTCACCAATAAATATAATAGGAATAATCAAAGATATGAATTTGAAATTACATACTTAATCCAATGTTACCATTAAACAAGATGTGGTTGTGGTTGACTTGCCTCCCTATTTTTTTCATGTGTCTTTCAAGGGACTTTACCTCAAATATTGGAGGATAATTATTAGTTGATTAGACATATTTGATTTTCAAGAACAATTATGGTACAAAGGTAATAATAAATTTTGAACCTATTTCATGTTTATATTTAGAGCCATATATGCTAAGTACTATGAATACTAATTATATCATCTCAGATGAGGTGTTAAAAACTACTAAAGTGGAAACTGAGTCACCTCTACATGGAGTTCCATATCTATTCATTGATGAATGGGCCTAAGATTTGAATGAGTATGATCCTTATAATCTAATTGAAGAATTACTTAGTGTTTATTACCTTCATGAGGAATATATACCAATTATAACCTTGATGAAGGATGATGAGCCTAGTGATGGCATGTGGCAATTATAATTTGATGGGTCAAGGAATAAACATGGTACTAGGGCTAGAAGGATGTTGATATCTACATCCAATAAAAGTTATTTCTCTTCTCTTAATTTTCATTTTGGTTTTTCAAATAATGTTGTTGAATATGGGGCATTAGTTCATGGTTTGTAATGGGTAAGAAAGATGAATGTAAATACCTTACAAGTCTTTGGAGATAATGAAATTGTAGTTCAACAAGTAATAGGTATAAACATATGAAAACATCCATTTATTATATATTATAAGGATAGGATATAGAACTTGAATACTTTAAATCCTTTAAGATTCAAGCAATACTAAGAGGTGAAAATAAATATGTAGGTAGATTAACTACTATTGGGTCATAATTCAATGTCCCCACTGATATAAAAGGTGTAAAGGTTTAGTAACACATTAAGGTGGTTGTAAGGCCTTATATTCTAGATACCCATGAGAATTGGTAAGTGTTTGAAGATGATAATTATATTGTCAAGTTATTACAAGAAGATGTTGAGTTTTCCTCTAGGAACCAGGAGAAGTTCTTATAGTACTATGGTGACTAGATTGTGCATCTAAAAACAAATGAGTTTCCCAAAGGGTTGGTCACTCTTGAAAACATATTTAATGGTGATGATGAGATGAGAAAATAAAAGTATTCATTTTCAACAAAGGAGGAACACTATACCAATGTAGAGATTACAACTAGTAAGAACTTAATGTTAGGTAAAGTTTTCACTCCTTCAAAAAAGGAAACTTTCATTAAGTTATGTTCAAGTTTTGTAGATGTTTTTTCATGGTAATATAGTGACCTCAAAGGATTTGATCCAAGACTAGATCAGCACACCATTGAGTTATAAGTTGAAACTAAGTTAGTAAGACAAAGATAAAGGCCCATAAATCCAAAGCTTGAGCCCTTGATGAGAGTTGAGATTCATAATCTCATTGAGCCAAATATTATATTTCCAATCAAAAACTAAACTTGGGTGGTAAACCTTGTTGCAATACACAAAAAGAATGGTGAAATTAGACTGTGTGGCTTTCATGACTTGAACAAGGTTTCCCTTAAACACCATTATCCATTGCCATTTATGGAAAAAAATTTATATTTGGTTGTAGGTTCAAAATGGTTCTCATTTTTGGATTTATATAGTGGTTACAATCATATTTTGGTCAAGGAAGAATACTAATTCAAACTAGCCTTCATCACAAAGTGGGAGACATTTACATATAGGATGATGCCTTTTGGTTTATCTGATGTCGGGGTAAGTTCTCAGTAATCCATGGATATGGCATTCTAGGGTCTCATTAACAAGTTTATACTTGTTTATTTAGATGGCATAATATTATTATATAATAGTGTAGGTTAACACATGATTTAGCTCAAGAATGTATTTGAAAGGTAAAAGTGATTTGGGGTATCTCTAAATCCCAAAAAGTGTGTCTTCTCAATTCATGAAGGTAAGCTTCTTTGACATGTGATTTCAAAACATGGTACAAGTATAGATCCTCATAGGATAAATTAAATTCTTACACTTTCTTTTCCTAAGAAAATGAAAGTTATCTAAAGCTTCTTAGGTAAAATCAATTTTATAATAAGGTACACTTCATATTTTTCCACTTTAACTAAGCCACTTAAAGCTATGATAAACAATAATTAGGGTTTCAATTAGACCAAAGAAAAAGTAAGAAGCTTTTAAAGGATCATGAAATCCATAGCCAGTGTTCCTACACACCTGAATGCTAAATTCACAAAGGATTTTATCTTATACACCTATGCTAATATTGACACCATTTAAAGTATTCTTATGCACTATAATCATGTATCCTTGGGGAATTTAATAGCCTTCTTCATTCAAGGATTGTAATAATATGAAACAAGGTACTCTTTTGTTAAACACCATGTACTTTTAGTTATAAGGTCTCTCAAGAAGTTTAGATACTTGTCTAATAATAAGATACATCTAATGGTTTCCCATACAACTATCAAATAATTTATCTTAAACAAAGACATAAATGAGAGAAAATCTGGCTATATAACCAAATTAATGGAGTGTTATATGGACATAAATATCACAAAGGCGGTGAGAGGCAAAGGACTTTGTGAACATATAGCCTAAGAATTGTAAGAGGCTAATGAGGTGGTTATGGTGGTAAATTATGAGGAAGTTGAAACTGATTACACCTCACCTTAAAACTATTTTAAATATATGGTAAGATACCTTTAGGATGGTATTTATCCTTCTCATCTACGCCCTTCAAAAATAATATATTTCAGACTACAGTCATTTCCTTTTCTTCTTATTGATGGTTGTTTATTCAAGAAAGATATTAATGGCATGATATTAAGGTGTATAGAGAGAGGCCAGACATATATATTTCTCAATAATTTCCATGATGGACATAGTGGAGGACATTATTAACCAAGGACCACAGCCCACAAGGTCATGAGAGGTGGATATTATTGGCCAAGCTTATTTGGTGATTGTCATGCATGGGTTAGGAAATGAAAATAATGTGCTATGTTTGTTAAAAGGTGAATATTGAAGCCTTACCTCTATAACCAATTGCAATAGATCAGATTTTTATCCAATGAGGATTGGAATTTATTGATCTTATTAACTCCCCTTCAAGCTCAGGTGACAAATGGATACTAACTTCCACAGACTATTTTACTAGATGGATAGAAGTAGTGGCATTGAAGGAAGTAAATGAGTAAAATTTTCTATATTTTTATGAAGGTCTTATTACTAGGTTTGGAATCTCTTTAAATATTATTTATGATAAAGTTATGGCCTATGTGGGGTCTATAATTAGCCAATGGGAAATTCAACATAGTGTCTATCTCAATACTTCATCAAACTACCATCCCCAAGGAAATGGTTTTGTTAAGTCCACTAATAAGAACCTATTAAAGATCATAATAAGGACTATTGAAGACAATCATAGGTTATGGGACCTCAAGCTGAAGTTAGATATGTGTGTTGATAGGATCACTATAATAATTTAATAGCCAACTCTCCCTACAAGATGGTATATGGTAAGGAAGCATGAATTCCTATTTCTATTGAATTTAATACCCTAGAATAGATGTACCAACTTGAGTTGTTAGAGAATGAACCTATGGAGATCATATATACTAAGCTTATGGAGTTGGAAGAGATAAGACATCAATCCATGCTAGCCATGGAAAATCATCAATCAAAATTAAAGAGAGCCTTTGACAAAGGAGCTTCTTCACATAGTTTTAAAGAAGGATATTTGGTCTTCAAATTGGATGAGGATAGAGCTAAGCTAGGAAGGTAAACAAAATTTAACTCTATTTTGAGTGGTCCATATACAATATCTTGCTATAAATACCTCAATGCTTTCTAACTTGTAAATATGGATGGTGAGTAGCTTCCTATCCTAGTTAATGGGATACATATAAAACATTACTATCAAGGAAGCTAAGTTCCCTATAAATAGTTAGTTGAGATTGTTTTCCTCTCAGTGTTGTTATAACACATTAATTTTCTTTTATTTTATCCCAAATAAGTGTTTTTTTTGCACAATTTTTTTATTAAGTTAGTTTTCCTACTTTTTAATGTTTCCTTCCCTATTTTGGTGGAATTTATTATCTTTACAAGTCACAAGGTTTCATGTAGTCATGGATTAGATTCATCATTATTGGTGAGTCCAAGAGTCATGTAAATAGTTTGAGTTCTCAAGCATAGTAGGCATGTTATCTAGCTGAGTCACCAAAGATGTTGTCTAAATTTGGCCTACATCCCAAAATTTACCTAATTCAAAATGAGAAGCTGAGTAGGGTCCTAATTGAAGAGTGATCTAACATCACAAGGAGCAGATAGACTTAAATATAATATCACTCACCATTTCCAAGATTTTGAAACACTTTAAGCAGACTTAAAGTGTGAATTTGATGATCTTAAGGAGCTAAACCATCATTAGGACATCATGCAAAAATAGATGAGTCATCTTGATTATGCATTTAATAATTTTGCTTAAGAAACCTCTCAGTTCAAAATCTTTCATGGACATGATTTTCTTCATGCCTTGAACATTCTCTTCAAATTTCATGTCTCGATGAGTTTTTTATCTTGAGATATAAATCTTCAAATTTGAACTAGCAGAGTGAGATGGGTGCATGGACATCAAAGTAAAGGCATGACAAATAACCATTGGGGTTAGTATATTTCAAAGGATATTTGAGATAGGTCTATAGAAATTAAATTTTGGCCTCATAAAGTAGTCATTTTAATTCAAATTCTCCAAGATCAATGGTCAACATTCAATCATAGATCAAGATCTAATAGAGTGAGGATGAGCTTGATTCAATGGGTCATAGAAAGATAAATGATGATAATTCAATCATAGATCAATATATAATGGAGTTTGGATAACCTAATGACATTATTGGGTCCCCAAGGTCAAATGGTGAGCATCATGTAAAAAGGCTAGTGGATCCTAGGGATAAACAAGGAAGCTACCAAGTGTCATGACCACATTAGATTAGTAAAAGATATATGGCTCATGTTTAATCATATCAATAAAATATAATGGTGTGATCAAGGTCAGAGAAGTAAATATACTCTAATCAATAGTATATATCCAATGAATTAATATTAATCCTAGAAGACTTCCAATGAAAGTTGAAGAAGCAGTTTTTGACCTAGGTAGGCAAATACATGGAGAGCCAAGTCAAAATACAGTCCAGGATTGAACTAGAATGGATATTTTATTTATTGAACATCAAAATTAGAGATACATATAGGTATAATATGTATTTTAGACCTAATATATATGATAGGGTGACAAATGTTGTTGAAGTGAGATCAAACACTTGGTGAGCTTCACTTTGTTAACTTTTGAAATATAATACAACAAATGAATATGATTGGTTTCCATCTATAATAGACCCAAGTTCATATTTAAAAATAGGGAAAATTTGGGTTTAATTAAAGGAGTGTCTCATCTTTTTATATAGTCACATCCTAAACATATAGGTACCTATAGCCGCTCAAAATAAACATAAGCATGGTTCTATCATTTCCAACACATGACAATTTTTTCCTCATGACCAAATCAAGTAGAAGGTGAAATAGAGTGGATAAATATAATTGAGAATTAAATTCTTTTACAAAGCCTTTGAAATCTTTCCTTCTTGATAATATCATGACTCAACATCCTCAGATTGATTCTAATCTAGTGAGAGTAGTTGGACAGCATTCAATTTTTTTTCCTTGAAAAGTTTCCTCTCCCTCCCATTTTATATGTATTCCATGTTATTTATCTTCGAAAGGGATGACTCTTTGATATTTGATTAGAGGTAGAGACTATTATGCTTTGGCTATGGCAAATTTGTACTATAATACCTATGATATACATTAAAAGACTAGATCCTTCCATTTTGTAGCTAAATTGAAGTGTGTCTTATGAATTTAGTGATGTAGTTAAGTGAATGTATGTTTTCCTTGGCTATATCTAAATTTTATCACCTTCATGAAGTATTTTGGTAATTCTCACAAGTCATTCTAAGTACAATATATAGTTTGTTGATTAGTTTGGAAGTGGACAATTACCCTTCCATGCTAGGTTGATAGCTAGTCAATGTTTCTTTGTGAAATACTTATGTGAGGGATTAAAAAAATGAATGAAATTATATTATTTAGTATTGAATGCATATTATAGTGGGTCTTTTGAAAGTATAATTATTTAAATTACTGTCGAATCACCTAATTTTACATGCTTTCATAGATTTTTGTTAATCTCTCTCCCTTTTCTAAGCAAGAGTAAATTTAGGTTTAGCCTAGGTGATAGATCCTAAAAGAATCTAGCCTTATCTCAAGGTATAACATAATCGTAGGTGACCCATAGCCTAGGTTCAATCCCATGCTAGACTGGGTTTGAGTAAGAGGACCTAAACAATCCCCTTCTTAGCTAAGGGTGTAATCTAGGACACCAAAAGTAACTTAGCCCTAGACCTATATTAGGGACTATTTTGATCATTATCTATATTTCATATAGGTATAACCCATTCCTAGACATTCATAAACTAGTACTAGACCTTCTCCTAAGCATCTAGGCCCATAGTGCCATTGGTTCTACTACCTAGAAAATACCACACCTTTTTAGACACTATCACATTGCAATAGTGACCAAATAACCATGCTAGTGTCGCTTACCACTTTTTAACCCCAATAGACATTTATAAAATTATAAAGGTACCTAAGGTCAGCCTAGACTCAAATCATAGCTTGGTAAGCACTAGATTAGTATATATAAACTAGTTTTATCCCTTTACCCACTAGAAGGAAATCATATGCAAATACTTAGGAATAAACTCATAAAATTTTATGTAAATCAAGGTCATTAATTCCTCTTCTATCTAAATTTTTCATATAGACATATACAACACTACTAAGCTTAAATTAATTATATTTACAGTCTCAAGAATGATTAAAATAGTTAAGCTAATACTCATAATATCAGTCACTTACACTTTCACCAAGCACTTAGGTGGGAGAACTAAGCCAAGATTGATCCCCTCTTAAGGTATTAGTATGTAGGAAAATCTCAACACAATAGGGTGTTGAGGTCACATCCATCCTATCTAACTAACATTACACTTTTTTTATTTATTCTTCTCAAATAATTTAATAGTTTACTCTTAAATCAATTAAAATTAGGTCACAGGTAGTGAGTCAGGCTTCATTCACATAGACATGAGCATATCAGACATAGGAGAGGTTATTTCAATAAACATAGTTTTTATCAAGAGAACACTATCATGATATGAAATAAACTAGAATAATATACTACTATCTAAGGGATTGTAATACTATCCAAGAGGAGTTCTAAGATCGAATTCTAATTTTTGACATTATGATTTGTCTATATACTAGTTTTTATCCTCCAATTCATTCATATCGATCATTTTATAGCTAAGTAAATACTTGCATGATTCATTTATATTTTTAGAATAATCAAATGAGGTAAATTATTGTATAAATTAGGTAAATTATTGTACAAATTAATTTCTATATTTATTACATATTTAATACACTAATTTTATATTTTAACCCTTTAACAACCTAGGGTTTACATTCCATAAATTCCTTAAAAGTTAGATAATTTGGTGAACCTAACTTAGTTCAAACATATTTATCAAAACACTAGTGTACCATTAGGGTTTCTATTATTATTTTTAGAATCATTTTAGTTTTCATTTTTCAACCTCTCATCATGATCATCATGACAAATTCATTTTTTTAATTTTTGGTACAAAGTCTTGCAGTTTGTCTTGCATGCCTATTAACTACCATTTTTATAAATATGCACATGTATGTCATTCTTCTAATGTATTATGTTATAACTAAAAGTATTTCACACATTTTTCCAACTCATATTGATCCCTCTTTGATAGAGAGCATTATTACATGAATGATTTTGATTTACCTCTAAATATTACTAGATGATAGAGAGCTTAGATGACTCTTTTTGTCCCTCCTCCACCTAGACCCATTGACTATATTCACTCACATCTTACCCTTATTACTCACCCTTGAAAAATAGTAGACCATGTGGTTTGAGTTGTCACTATTTAAAAACAAGTCCCTCCTCAATCTATAAAAGAACAATGTAACCCTGTGTTCCCTCCTCATCCCAAACTCAACAAAATGGAACCTATAAATCAACAAAAAGCATATGATATTATATATTATTTAAGAAAAACACTAGATAATATGTATATATTGGAATTACTCTAAAAGGCAACCATGTTTAAAGATATTATTTTCAAACATTCAATCATACATATTTTCCTCATGGCATAATGCTATCTTATTTTGCATCTATCATGAACACTATAAAGGACATTGAGGATGTTGGAAATATTGTTATTGATGTCATATGTCAAGCATTATTGGTGATAAATGCCCCATTGCATTTATTGATGTTTGTAATAGTTATATCTTGGCTAATGTGTGTTAATATTTATTTAATATTAATGAATATATTTTTGGTTGCATATAAGACAAAAGAAGGGCCCATGGAAAATTCAAAGAATCACAGGGTAAAGAAAAAAGAAGAATGGGAGACATTTTCCCATGAAGAGTCATCTTGGGGAATTCCAAGATTCACCAAGTGAAGAGAAAAGATGAAGGGCACAATTTCTCATGAAGGGACACTTTGAGGAATATGAAAAGTCACCAAGAGAAGGAAAAAAGAGGAAAGGATGCTTTTGCTTATGAAGGGTCACCACATGACTTTTAAAATTCAAGGATATGAAGGGTCATGCAAGTTTGGCACCATTTTCCATGAGGAGTGAAGGGTCACAAAGGGAGAAGGCCAAAAGTCATTTGGAAAGCTATAAATAAAGGCTTGAGAAGCCATTTGCAAGAGTGAGATAGAGTTTGTTTTCATATAGTAATATCTAGATTAGAAGATCAATGGGAGAGATGAGTATGATTTGTATTTGTTATATCTAGCTTAAAAAATCAAAGGTGAGAGAGGAAAGAGATATTGTAATGAACTATCATTTGTTGAGATAACAACATTGAGAGATAGTTGTTTGGTATACACAAAGGGGTTGGTACTCCTATCGGTTGGTGCTCACAAATTATTACTATGTGTGTGTTCAACAAAGGGGTTGATGGTCTTGTGAGTTGGTGCTTATGAATTATTAGTATGTTGGTGCTTAGCAAAGGGGTTGGTGCTCCTATAGGTTGGTGATCATGAATAGTTATTGTGTTGGTACTCAACAAAGGGGCTGGTGCTCCTGCAATTTGGTGCTTGCAAATATTTTAGTTTGAGTTGGTGCTCATTCATATACTTGAGGTTGTTTTATGTGGTTTTTTCCCACATTAGTTTTCCATGTTAAATATGGGGTCTGTCTCTATCTTGTGTGGTGTTTATTATTTAAACTTTATTGAATATCTTGAATGTATGTTAAAGTGGAATTTAATTAAGGGAAAGTTTATGAGATTTATGATATAATGATTTAGCCCCCCCATCTCAGTATATATTATGCTTAACAATTGGTATCAGAGTAGGTTCCTTTTGAAAAAGTTTACAGCTTAAAGGCAGATCAGGAAAGCACAAGATGGCCATACATGAAGATGCATATGTAAGCAAAAGAATAGATGATCAAAAATAAGAGGATGAAGTTGAAGCAAATTTAGAAGAACTCATTTGTGCCTTAGAAGAGTTAAAATTTATTGAAAATAAAATTCAAAGATTGAAGTGCCAGATCAAGAAAATGAAAAGGAGTCACAATAAATAATTGAAGATCTACAAGAACACTTTGAAGAAGATAAGAAGAATGAATAATATCTAATGGCACAGTTAAAAATAGTAAGAAAGGAATGTGAAAGGTATGTTATTGAAATTGCTTCTTTAAAAGTAGATCTTGATAAAATAAATAAAGCAATCAATGATAGAGCAGCTAATGATTCAAAATATGAGAATAGCACTAATATGTTGAATAAGATATTAGAAATCCAAAAGGAAATATCAGATAAGATAGGTATCAGATTTGAAAACAAAAAGAGCTATGTTGAAGTTCTTACAAAAGAGGAAACAAAAGGGAAGAAGTGAAGAATACAAAGGACATATCAAACAAAGAAGGCTAGAGGGAATAAAGCTACAAAAGGCAATCAGGTTAGAGATACACAAATGGGTCCTATTTTTATGGTTACTATTTTTATTATAATGGATATGGTCACAAGAAATTACAATATAGAAAAAGAGCTAACAGTCTCAGAAATAAGGAAAAGGAAAGTCATGTAGAGTCAAGTAGAAGCTACAACTCTTTTGATCCTCTATCAAGCTTTAATGAAGAGGCCATAGTTTGTTACAAGTGTAAAAACTTTAGACACATAGCTTAGTACTATAGAAGTGTGTTCAAGTTAGTCAAGAAGGATTAGAGTCTCAAGGCTTCATTTATCAAGAAGAAGGTTCAGACATGGCAAAAAAAACAACCTAAAGATTTTATGTTGGTTTAGATAGCTTTGCATACAATAAATGAAGAAAAGCCATGGTTCATTAATAGTGGATGTTTAGGTCACATGATAGGAGACAAGAGCAAGTTCATAACCTTGAATAAGATTAATGGTGGCATAGTGAAATTTGAGGACAATACTACTGCCAAAATTGTTGGAAAAGTTACAGTAAGTTTGGATAATGGAAGAATTAAAACTAAAAATGTTTTATATGTAGAAGGTCTTAAGCATAATATTTTTAGTGTAATTCAAATTTGTGATCAAATTCATACACTAAAGTTTTATGTAGAAGGTTGTGAAATTTGAAGAGAAGATTTGGATGTATTGGTTGCAGATGCTCAGAGAATAGGCAATAACTTATATATGCTATCAGACATCAAAGGCCAAAGATGTTGTTTGAGTAAAATTGAAGAAAGTTGTCTATGGCACAAGATAATGGGGAACATAAATTTTTAAAGTCTTGTTAACATAAAAAAAAATCAAGTAGTCAAAAATCTTCCAAAGATTACAAAGCCATCCGACATGCTTTGTGGACCTTGTCAGCATGGGAAGCAGGCTAGAATACTCAACCACTCAGATGCTAGAGCTTGTTCACACTGACTTATGTGGATCTATGAGGACTCAAATTACTTAAGGTGATATATATTTAATGTAATTTATTGATTATTTTTCATGTATGACTTGCATAATGTTTTTAAATAAAAAATCAGAAGCTTTTAGACATTTCAAAGCATTAGTTGAGAATGAAACTAGTTTGAAGATTAAGTCTATAAGATCATATCAAGGAGTAGAATTCATGTCAAATCAATTTATTGATTTTTGTGAAGATCATGGAATAAAGAGACATTATTTAGTAGCTCAAAATCCACAACAAAATAGAGTAGTTGAATGGAAAAATAGAATAGTTTAGGAGATGGCGAGGACAATGCTAAATGAATCCAAGATAGCAGATAAATATTGGAGAGAGGTAGTTGGTATAGCAATGCATATTTAGAATAGAGAATTATTAAGATTCAATAGTGACAAGAATCCTTATGAGCTATGGAAAGACAAACCAACAATAGTTGATTATTTCAGAATTCTTGATAGCAAATGCTTCATAAAGAGAACCAATGAAAACTTGGTAAGTTTGAATCTAGAGCAGATGAAGGTATATTTCTTGGTTATTCTTGAAAAAATAAAGCTTATAAATTTTATAAAAAAATAACCAAGAAATTTTTTAAAACTGCAAGTGTCAGGATAGAATAAGATGGAACATAAAGAATCAATGATCTAGTAGACATTCCTGAAATAATTGAAGAGGAAGGCTTTGAAGAATCAGATGAAGATGAGGAGAAGGAGAAAAAGGGCACCAAAACTCCATCCAAATACATTCAAAGGAATCATAATTAAAGTGACATCATTGAGGACATAAATGAAGGAAATTTCACTAGAAGAATGATGGTAAGCGAATACGAACAAGTTAATTTCTCTTTGTTATCTAAAATTTAGCCTAGAAATTTTTCAGAAGCTAGACATGATGAGCATTGGGTTAAGGCTATGGATGAAGAATTAAATCAAATATAAAATAATGATACTTGGGAATTAGTTCCTAGACTAAAATATCACAATGTGATAAGAACAAATTTTTTTATAGAAATAATTTGACTGAAAATGTAGAAGTGACCAAAAAAAAAGCAAGATTAGTATGTAAAGGATATGCTCAGATTGAGGGAATAGATTTTGAAGAAACTTTTTCTCTAGTGGCAAGGTTAGAGGTTATTAGAATGATTCTTGCATATGCAGTGTTTAAAAATTTCAAATTTTTTTAGATGGATGTCAAATTTGCCTTTCTAAACGGGAATCTTGAAGAAGAGGTCTACATTGAGCAGACTAAGGGATTTATTCTCTCAAATATTAGTAACCATGTATGCAGATTGAAGAAAGCATTGTATGGATTGAAACAATCTCCCAGAGCTTGGTATGCAAAACTTGATAAGTGCCTATAAGATCAAGGATTCAAGACAGGATTTATTGATAGTAATATTTACATAAAAATAGAAGATGAGTATCAATTTATTGTTTTGTATATGTTGATGATATCATTTTTGGAGGAAATATTGAAAATATGGCAAAATAATTTTTTGATAGAATGTAAAAATAATTTGAGATGTCTATGATTGGATAATTATCATTTTTCTTAGGATTACAAATATTTCAATTAAATAAATGAATTTTCATGTCTCAAATTAAATTTGCTAAGGAACTGTTGAAGAAATTTGGTTTTGAAGATTGTGCGCTAGTTGGCACACCTATGTGTATAGGAAATAAGGTGAGCAAGGATGAAGATTCACCTATTATAGATCAATCTTTGTATAGATCTATGATTGGTAGTCTTTTATATTTAACATCATTGAGGCCAGACATCATGCATGTAGTAGGTATGGTTGTAAGATATCAGAAATCTCTAAAAGATAGTCATGTTTAGTTGGTGAAGAGAATATTTAGATATATCAAGGGGACATTAGATTATGGATTATGGTATCCCATTGGTAGAGATTTCACTTTGGTTACTTATACAAATTTATATTGGGAAGGTTGCTTGGATGATAGAAAGAGTACAAGTGGAAGAGCTTTCTTTCTTGGTGATAGCTTAGTATCATGGCTAATCAAGAAGCATAATTCAATATCACTTTCTACAGCTGAAGCAAAATCTATTGTAGTAGTATTGTGTTGTAATCAAGTGCTTTGGATGAATCAAACTTTGGAAGATATCAAGGTAAAGTATGATGAACTTATTTCCATTTTTTGTGATAAAAAAAATGCTATAAATATTTCAAACAATCCAATAATGCATTTAAGAAAAACACATATTCCCATTAGATATCACTTCAGATCAATCGATTAAAATGGAATATATCAGTACTATAGAGTAGATTATATATATTTTCACAAAGTCACTACCAAAAGACATATTTGAGTATCTACGAGAGAAGTTGGAAGTAATTTCTCTTACTTCCTTCCATTGAAGTTTAGCATCAATTAAGGGGGAGGTAAGTGTTAGCTCTAGGTAGGCCCTTTTCCATTGATGTCAAAGGGGGAGAATAATAGGTGTGTGTGTGTGTGTGTGTGTGTAGAAATAGGTATAGGGAATAGGTACAAGCTACTACAGTAAGGGGGAGTTACTGTATGTTTTTAGATGATAGTATGTGCATGTTTTAAGATGTGACATTTTTAGGATTGAGGTTACCATCAATGACAAAGGGGGAGATTGTTAGAAATATTATCATTGATGTCAAAGGTCTAGCATTATTGGTGATAAAGGTCCCATTGCATTTATTGATGTTTGTAATAGTTATATCTTGGTTAATGTGTGTTAATATTTATTTAATATTAAAAAATATATTTTTGGTTTTATATAAGACAAAAGAAGGTCCCATGGAGAAGTCAAAGAGTCACAGGGTAAAGAAAAAAGAAGAATGGGATGCATTTTGCCATAAAGAGTCATCTTGGGTAATTCTAAGAGTCACCAAGTGAAGACAAAAGAGGAAGGGTGAACTCTCTCATGAAGGGACACTTTGAGGAATACAAAATGTCACCAAGATAAGGACAAAAGAGGAAAGGATGATTTTACTTATGAAGGGTCACCACATGACTTTTCAAATTCAAGGATATGAAGGGTCATGCAAGTTTGGCACCATTTTCTATGAGGATTGAAGGGTCACAAAGGGGGGAGGCCAAAGGTCATTTAGAAAGCTATAAATAAAGGCTTGAGAACCCATTTGTAAGAGTGAAATAGAGTTTGTTTTGAATTAGTAATATGTACCTTAGAAGAGTAATGGGAGAGATGAGTATGATTTGTATTTGTTATATCTAGCTTAAAAGAGTAAAGGTGAGAGAGGAAAGATATATTGTAATGAAATATCATTTGTTGAGATAACAACATTGAGAGATAGTTGTGTGGTATACATAAAGGGGTTGGTGCTCCTATGGGTTGGTGCTCATGAATTGTTGTTGTGTTGGTGCTCAACAAACGAGTTGGTGCTCATGTGGGTTGGTCCTCATGAATTATTATTGTGTTGGTCCTCAACAAATGGGTTGGTGCTCATGAATAGTTGTTGTGTTGGTGCTCAAGAATGGGGTTTGTGTTCCTGCAAGTTGGTGCTTACAAATATTGTAGTTGTATTTGGTGCTCATTCATATACTTGAGATTGTTATCCATGTTTTTTCCCACATTGGGTTTCCACATTAAATCTAGTGTCTCTCTCTATCTTGTGTGGTGTTTATTATTTCAGTTTTATTTCATATCTTGAATGTATGTTAAAGTGGAATTTGATTAAGGGAAAGTTTATAAGATTTATGATATACTGATTCACCCCCCCCCCTCTCAGTATATCCCATGCTTAATAGAAGATGTTATATATTTTTCCAATGAGGATTTTTCATCATAGTTAGTTATTGATAAAAATATACTACTCTTAATTAAAGAACAAATAAATACCATCATTATTAAACATGTTCTAATTGAAAATGGTTCAATATTTAATATATATAACCTCACATTTCTATATACTATGGGGGTTGATATATATTCCATTCAAAAGACATATAATAAATTTAGAGGTTGTGATGAAATTCATATATATGCATTGGGTACTATTACATTGGATATCACATTTGGGCCAAAAAACATATATATAGAGTTTCAAGTGATGCCTAATCATTTACATTGCAATTTATTACTTTGAAGACCTTAAATACATGCCATGGAGGCCATACCATCTACCTTGCATTAATGTGTCAAGTTTTAAATAATGGATATTATACAATTATTTTATTGATAACCAACCATTAAGATATCTAGATTTACTAAACCTATTTCTCTAACTACATCACTAGTTAGGACATCTCAATTTCGCATAGAGTCCCCACCTCACATGATTATGATAGAATAGATGCATACATATGAGGTTAGGTAATCTATCACCACTATTTCTAAACCCATTATAAATCCTCCTATAACATATTTACCTTAACCCATGATGGAAGATCACCCTCCTACATTATATTTATCCCTACCCACAATGGATGATGTGATTATTATATCATAGTTTCCATTACTTGTTAATTTAGAGGAAGTATATATCTAAAACTCTAATATAAATTTTGAAAACAACATAGAGGATGATATCACACCCATTGACATTGATGATTATTTATGTAGATTAAGCTTCACACTAGTAGGCCAAGATTACAGAGATGATTCTAAGTCACTTATGCCTTCATTTGCATAGGCATCACCACTAGTTCATAATTCCATAGATATATGCATTGACACTCATTTTTAATTAGATGAAAACTATTATATACATTCAATACATATGGTTACATTTATGAACATTATATTCAAATTTAGATAGGAAGTACATAGGATAGACCACAACAAATTTTATAGATATTACTTCATAGAGGATTGATGGAATTTCCCACAGTTCACCATAAATTTGTTGTAGCAGGATGATAGATGATTTTTCATTTTCATAAGATTACTAGACATGATACAAATGCTCAACATTATAATAGAAATTGAATAATTTCAAACTTGGGGCACTATTTAGATTACATATCCTTTTCCTCCATTATTATAGACACCAGAATAGACTCTTCACTAACATAGACACTCAAAGAATGATCCATTGACTATTCAAGTTTTTATCTTGGACAAATGCATCCATAATGTTCTTATCAATGAGGATTCTAATCTTAATTCTTATACTCTTACATTTTTACATCACATAAGATGTTAGGAGATTTAACTATAACAAGCTATACATTACCAAGATTCCTTTGGACATATCACACTACTAGTTGCATGTGTCCCTATGGTGGTCAACACACTTATTTTTATCTTGAGCACAAGCACTCGCATATAGGTCACACTTGGCAATACATGATTATAGGCAATGGAAGTCATAGTTGATTAGGAAGAGACATGTTTGACATTAAATAATGAGGGACACACAGTTCAAATTTTAAATGATGGCACAAATGGGAACAAAAATTTGCATGTATATACCTCATATTATAATGTGACATACCCTAGGATCACACATGAGGATTCTTACATAGTAGATCAACATGACATTTGATTACACATAATCTAAACTAATCCCAAGTATAATGCTATACTTTTACCAATAGTATCGTATGATGATCATAGTGATGATGCTTTATTTGAGTTTGGTCTTATTCAATATCTGACATTGAATGATCTCCCACCAAATCTACCATTTGTTTTTTCATGTCCTACAGATGTGCTCGTGGGTCTATAGAGGCATTATTTACACATTAATTGTAAATAGTTTCCTTTTTCTTCATAGTTGTATATAATCTCATTTTTCATGATTACTTGTACATAACGTATACTCAAAAAACATAAAAACAATATAATATCTTCTAAAATACAAAAAACATTCAAATATTGCTTAGAAAATTAAAAAAAATGGATTATATGCATTTACATGTTTACATTTCTTATATTTTCTAGGTACTGCATATTTTATCTATGCTAGTCTAGTCAATTTTAGCATACACATATGCTTCACTTGTTCTCTTTGAGTGTTCATAGATTATTATGGGACTTATGTCATCTATATAGGTCCAAATTTTCTATAACTACCCATTGGGGGAACATACATAGCTTTTGCATTGAGGCATTCTCCCATTAAGGGCATCATAATACATAGATTATAGTTTTCCAAGTTACAACTTTCTATACTCCATATCATAGATTTAGCATTGATTATATCTTGATACTTCTCATCACATACTATTCAAATAATTTCTGACTACTACTACTATAGATTCCATTATGTACATATTTTGTCTTTTATAGATTTATACCACATGTTCATGCATACTTTCATTTCTATATCTCCTAGTTTAGATTTGATTATGTCTCTTTTCTTCTACATCTATTCAAGGGAATATGAATATGACATTATTATATGACTATATGCCAATTCCTTTCATTATGTGTATGTTTTGGACATGTTCCCATGTCCTTGTGTGTGCCTTCTTGATTTTGTATTCAAACATTTGAACATGTCCTTCTGTGTGGCTCTTAGCCAATCTTGCTTGTTGTATGCATATGTGGACATTTTAACATGTCCTTTTACGTATTAATTTCTTAGATCTAGTGACATGTGCCCATGTAACTTATATTTGGGACCCTTTCCCTACTTTACATGCCTCATGTGTGTTATATGTATGCATCATCAAACTAACACTTACCTCTTGCTTATTATAATTGCACTCAATCTTAGATGCCATGAGGGACCTCATCTATCTCCACTTCCTCCTTGGGTTCCTTGATGGACATCATGCCCCATCCCTAAGGTAGTAAATTAGATTATATCTAGATTTGATATTCACATGCTTGCTTACATTGTTATATCTATATTGATAACCTTGTGAATTCTAGATCTAACATAAATTGGACATTAATAACTTATGCTCGTATTATTTTACATTCCAATGTCATGTATACACATTATATTAGTTTATCACATAAATATCATATATGCTCAGGATGACATACATATTGCATAGTTTTTAATTTGAGAATATTTCTTACACAAATTCAACAAATTTCATCAAAAGAGGGGACATTCATAGAGGTTTGTCATAGAGATCAGTTCATCTGAGTGAACTAAGAATACATTTTTTAGCATGAAGGCATACATACAAATCTCAAAATCAAGAAAACATAGTGGAAAATAGTTAGACATAGACCAGTTACAGTTTGGTATAGAAATGATATAGGAGGACACTAGTGTGACATATTGGACACTATTGCAGTGTGCTACTATCTAAAGGACTGCATTACTATCTAAAATACCTATTAATAGTAAAATATATATTGTCTATAAAGTTACAATAGTTATAGTTCATATTTTCATAGATATTAGTCAAATATTATTAGTTATTCTTAGTTTATTCTAAGTTTTTCATTGAATCATACCATTTCACTCAGATTGGGGGTATCATGCATGACATGATCACTTCTTTTTCACTTTTAGCTATGATCAAATATAAATTACTATAACTTAATCAAGAATCCATATCCATAGATATAAGATTTGGGGGCATGTGCATGACACATTGTTTCCACATCATTAGTTTTGACACCAATACTCTCAAATGGAATGGAAATTACATGTTGTTCCCCACATTGTATAATTTAGACACCATATGCACTAATTTTGCACCAAATTGACTCTTTACTTTATCTTTATCAATTAGCATTACTGAGTAGTCCCTGAGCTATATACCTAAGTGCCCAAAAGGCCCCTAAGCCACTTTTCATTTTTTTTTATTAGCCCTAGAGCTATCTGATAGAGTTTAATTTACATCACATAACTTTAGTTACATTACATAGTTTCATTTATATATGCATCTACTAAACATGGGTGGGAAATGATGTTCTTGAGCCATCTACATATGAGGGTGAGATAAGCCATCAATCCAATCCAAGTTTTCATAGTTCATGATACACCAAGTAGGTGTGGGAAATTATGGATTCAAAATTATACTAAGTTATTGAGATACCCACACATGAGGATTTGGTAAGCCATTAGCTCAGTCCAAGTTATTTATTTTTTGATCACTAGCTACACACATAGGATGCCATGAGGTTATTGCATTGGTTCATATACCTAGTGACGTGTACTCATTATTTTCCTCTCGTGTATTTAACACACTCATGTATACACAAAAGGAACCAAAGGAGGTGAACTAAGGTATTTAGCTATATGTAACTACATACAAAGGGTTCTATGGGGAAGCATGTTACCTTCATTGTTGTTTATGGGGTTTGAGTTGTATTGATGTGCACATACACATATAGGACCTGAGCACCATATGTGGAGATCTTTCTTCCACATATGGCCATTTCTAGGTCCTTAACACTAGGTAAATACCATGCTCTCTTCAGTGTGTTTTAGTTCCACTAGAGGATAGTTGAATTATTAGGATCAGTTTAACTATGAAGGATAACTCTAACATCTTATGTTATCATTTAGGTTAAAATAGGTTTATGTTAAAACTATAGGTTACTTTATTGATCTAATCTCATAATCAAACATGATTTTAGATAAGTAAATTATAAACAAAAAATAGAAATCAATTCAACACATAAAGATTTATGTCAAGTATGCAACAAAAAATACTATTTCATAAAAGTGAACACAACAAGAATAGATTAAAACTCAAAGCCTCATAGGCATCTTTTAGTGCTACTAACCAAGCTTGTAATCACCTCTGGGCCTAAAGGTCACTATACCATTTCCTTATTAGTTTTCACAACACTCAAT
>JARHVA010001866.1:2715000-2800000 GCA_037957365.1 Torreya grandis | reverse complement strand
CTTACCTAAGTGAAGTTAATTGTGATCAAAACCTAAGTCTAAAGCTAAACTATCATGAATAGTCATAATGAAGTTAAACTAAAGTGATTTGATAAATAAATAAAAACAAAAGGAAGGGTAGGGGAGAGAAGAGAGATATTGATGGTCCTTAATTGAAATATCATGACAAAGTTCCAATTTCATCTGAACATGTATTTAACCAATGTATGACATGAAGTAGCATAAGCTCAAATCCTATCACACATTAGGAAAAAATATAAGGATAGCATAAAATGATACAAATAAGAAACAATTTCACTTTAAAGATTCACCACTAAAAGCAAATATTATTAGCACATATGCAAGAGAAGTGAAGAAAATGAAATTAATTTATGAACTTTAAACTAATCTAGAATTATCACAAATTATCAAGTCTATATTTAAAGATGCACATATAAAATCCATAATAACCACTCAAATATGAAAATTAGACCAAATAAATGAGGGTGAAGCCATAATAGCAAAACACAGAAGAAAATATGGACAATTTTTGTAGAAATCCTTGCTTATATTAATTTCTCAAAAGTATACTATTAGAGTCAAACCAATGAATGGATACACTTTATAATAGGTTATCTCTTCACCTCCTATCATGAACTTATTTTATGTGACTTTTTATAAACTCATAATTTTTGGGTTAAACTTGACACCAACTGAGGAATTTGTTGCCTTTGGAATTGGGGTCTCCATTTATGTTCCATTTAATTTTCCTATAGAAGCCATACTTTTCTCTTCTTTATTTTGAAAAGAAACTATCCATGGATTTAGCTCTTCATGAATAGGGATATGGATGGCCTACATCATACCCCAAGGATGGTGCATTGTGGGAACTTTTTTCAATTTAGGTCCATACAAGAACCAGTATGGAATAAGACCATAAATCAGGTTCTCCTCACTAAAGAGATTTAATTCACTCAAATGATCAATGAAATTCACCTTGGGCTTCATGGTTTTTACTAGAACCATGGCTAAATAAGCTTTTCTTTTTAGTGGGGTAGTAATAAGAAGTAACTCTAGTACTTCTTTTCCCTTTTCTTTGTTCATTTTTTCCACTTGGGTTTCTTCTTCATCAAATTCATAGGCACTAAAAAACATTGTAAGTACATCCTCAACTATTTATATAGGGTCTAATGCTACCATTTGAATTTACTCAACTGGTGATCTTGGTTCCTCTGCTTGGGCTAAAGAAGGTGAAATCTCATCAAGTCTTCTTTATTTTGGTATATGATCAAATCCTATCTCTATTTGGGTATTAAATGCTAAAGGCCTAGAGGACTAACCACTTATAAAATGATATTGTATTTTCCCTAATTACCATCTATCATCTATTTTTTGAATTTCTTCTAGCCTAGATTTAGGCCTGACATTGTGTTTTTTCAATCTCCTAGTGACCTCAGATAATGAAGATGATTTTGTGTACATAGGGTCAAAAATACCAAGTTCATGATCATAGGGCACATTTATTCCTTTAGACTTCAAATGTTCTTTAACATTTAGTCAAGGGTCCCATTGCCTTAGCTCATCAATATATAACCTGAAGGAGGCTCTATGTATAGATTTTTCTTCAATATTTTCCCATTGTTTGAATATGGTCCTCTTAGTAGTTATTGAGAGGTTTTGGATGATCCCTTTCTTCTTGATCTTTCATAGGCCATCAATGCCATGGAATAAATTATATGCTACCTATTGCTCTGCTAGCTTATTAGGGGCATGAATAGGTAGATTGAGAGTTTGGCTCTAGGTTAATTTAATCTTGATGATTATGTAATTTAGATACAAATATATATCTCCTATATATTCAATATATTTCCTAACCAATGGGCTAACCCTCTTCATGGGATGACCAATTATAGCCTCACTAGGGGATGGATAGATTTAGTCATAAATGAGTTAAATGTGATCCTTATATTTAAATATGTGCAACTTATAATAATAGTATGAAATTATCTGAGTCCCATTAGGTGACCATTCTCTTAGGTTAGGAATCTTTGTTATTACAAGAAAGGCATCCAAAAGGTATGACATCATGTAGAATTGAGTACTCTTGTTTTTTATAATGGCATAAATCTATCTACATATAACAATGCTAATTACCTCACCTAGAAGATGGGTGATCTATTTTTCAACCATAAATTAAACTAAGGGCACCCAAATTTTATCTACATATGTAGTGGTTGAATTCTCACACAACCTATTCATCATTGTCATGATCATCCTAATCCTAGGTTTGAATTAAAAATGGAGTTATTGTTATTGAATTATAAAAATACTTGGTTCCTAGAATATAGCCATAGGGCAAGGATAGTCTTTAAATCATTTTATTTAACCTATTTATTTATTGTGTTTAGGTCTAATTGGGGTTTGGGTAGTTTATAGTAGTTATCAAAATCTATGGGAGAGATGTAGGACATACTTCTATGAGTATGTCCATTGATTAACATGCCCTTATCAATTTTACATTATTTAAACATAGGAGAAAAAATATCAATATAATGAAGTTCCTAAATATTTTTTATTACATAATGTAGACCAAATATCTAAATTACCACTATGTCGTAGTAGAGTCTCTTTGTAGACACATTCTTTTCCTCCTTCCTTGTAATGGTCAATTGCTCTTCTATGGTCTAGAAAATTTGTTTTTCCCTATGTTTAAGGTAATGGCATCAAACTTTGTGTCTTTAAATATCCTTCCTTCTACATCTGAGGTTAAATAAAGCTCCATTTCCTCCTTTGAAATTCTTCTCCAAGTTACCATGGTTGAGAATTGGTGAAATTTCTTACTAGTGGATCATAATTCAATCCTAGATTGAATTATCCTTACACAAACAACCATTAAATCTTTAGTGGCTCTATTATAATGATCATAGGGTCAAAATAAGTCTTTTATATGTGCTTAGGTATTTTTGAAGGTTTTTATAGAGTTTTAATGGCATTCACTAGTTCAAACTATGTGAGATTTATGACATAGATTTTTCTTTAGATCTCCTATTTATACCTTTGTCTTTTCAGGTCCAAAAGATCTCTTGAGTTGACATGTATGCCAACATGGAATTTACATGTCATTCTACATTTATTTATTTTTGAAATATGATCATTTCCTTTTGAAAAATCCCCTTTTCCTCTCACCGTCAGATCCTTTTACATGAATCAACATGGTCTATTGATCTCAATCTAAGAGATGGAATACCATTGGATGTTTTGTCATATTCATCATGATTATGACACTTATCACTATTATATTTGTTCTAGGAGTCATTAAAAAGTCCACCTATCTCACACTATTGGATCATTAGGTATGAATCAATGCACTTTATTGATATTTTGATAGAGTTCTTAAGGTGGTGACACTTATCACCTTATTTTATGTCTTTGAACTTCTTTGAATTTTTAACTCAATATACATCATTGATCAAAATCTTTACACTTAGCCATGTGACATCAATATTTCAAGAAGATGCTCAAACATTAATTTATGGCCCATGGTTGTACCACTTGTCATCTTTGTGTTTGATCATAAGAATTTGACTTTTAATCTTGATCTTTCACTATTAGATATTAATTGTATGAATCAATGCACTTTGTTAGATCTCAATCCAATTAATTGAATGCCATTGGTTTCTTAATATTACATTGTTGAAATTATAACACTTGTAACCTTCTCACTTTTCTTGGGGCTTCATTGAAGCTTTAACTTAATATGCACCATCAATTAGAATGTGTATGCTTAGTCACATATCATCGATCTTCATGAAGATACTTGATCTTTAACTTGGGGTCATAGTTTGACTTTTTAATTTTGATCATGTACTATCAGGTCATCTTTACCAAAGTGAATGTGCATCATCAATCAATAGGATTGAATTATTAACTTCATGCACTCTATTGGATCTTCTTCACATGAATAAATGTAGATCAATGATCTTGTAGTCAATACAAATATTAAGTTAGGCTCAATAATTATAGGGAACTTAGGTTAATGATTTTAGACTATGGTTTTATTCATGTTGATAAATATAATAAAACCTTATAATTAAATTTTAGGCTAAATTTTAAATCATAATAAAGGGACCCCATGAAAAATTAAAGACATAACATAATTTTTTAGCCTTAGGTTTTTATTTTATTAATAAATACAATAGAAACCTTATGATAAGGTTTTAAGTTAACTTCAAAAAGTAACAAAAGGGACCTTGCATCAACTGGACCATGATAATAATAAAATAGACCAACGGGCCATGAGACATAAAATACTAAGAATAAATTTTATACTAAGGTTTGCTCATGTTAATAAACAAAACTAAACCTTAGTATAAAAATTATACCAAGTCTTAAAAAAATGTTAAGTGTTACCATGCAATTTGGTTCTCACATGGATTTAAATTTGATTCAGAAGGACTTGAGGTAGGTTAATTGGAATAAGTGTTTAAATATGATTGAACATGAATTCAACTTAGTTTTTAATAGACCAAAGACTATTAAAAGACTAAATTAACATTTAAACGATAAGATCCAGACACTATTCATTAAAGGAGGGCTCCTTTAATCCTACAACCTAAAAACATAAAGATCCAATGTTAGTAATTTTAGATAAGATTAAACTAGAATCATTTGCAAATATGCCAACCAAATTAGGTGTGGATGATCTTCAAATAAAGATAATATGGCAGACATGTTAATGGAAACTTGATCAAGTGAATTTTCAATTTAAGGCACAAGTTTACAAAATTTAAAATAAGGGTCTCTATTTTTCAAAAATGAGGGTATGTTAACCTCAACAAATGGAAACTTATGGGGTAAACATGTTAATATGTTAGAATTCAAAGACTATGGTTTAGGGTAATAACTAGGCTTCTTATTCCACTTGGTCAAGTACCATATTTAAGATCAATTCATAATTAAAACAAGACTTACACATGACAAATTAAATCCAAACATCAAAACTAAATCATGTTGTGTGTTCTTTAATTCTACTTATTGTTTACCATGGGATTTTGGGATCAACTTATAGATCTCATGAATTGAACCATTAACACCAAATTATAGCATATTTAGGTGTTCATTAAGAAGCATACTTTAAATAAATGAAGGTTTGGGCATTATTCTACTACCAGCTAGTCATCCATAGCCTTGATAGAGATGCTTTTGGTTCCACTCAAGGCTTTGATCCACTACCAACCAAGCATCCATAGATCTAATAGAGGTTACTAGAATCACCTTTGTTCATAAAGCCTTTGAATTTTTCACTAAATCTCTTATTTTTATATTTTTCAAATCCTGTTGACATTTTAGCAAAAGTTGGTAACCAAGATTAGCCAGTTTTTAGGTTTTGGTCAAGTGTTTGGTCTTCAAATAATCATCCTTGGTTATCATCCTCACCCTAAGAAATAATGTTGTTTAAGTGCAAAACAAGATTGTGTTCCAATAATTTAAACTATGATTCTACGTATGTAATCCTCATAAAAATTATACTTAGATCAAAACAAGAACTAAGATTTTAGGGAACAATTAACGTATTCATTAGTCATTACCAATTTTTCAAAATCATAACATTCATCTCATATTTCCTAATCCATAATCAACACATGTTTAAGATTCATACTTACGTTCTTGCATTGAGAGGTTCTTCTTGAGCCACTTTGATCAATTTTGAGCTGATGGCTATCTTAGAAAAGATGTATTGGAAGCAAGGAACAAAGTCGAGAAAGCAAATATACCAAATAAAAAGATAAAAAATAGGAAGGAAAGGAAACAAGCAACCAAATATACACAAGCACTATATACAAACAAGGAACTAGAAACAAAGAAACAAAGAAAGAAACTAAACTAGCCTACCTATACTAACTCTAATTAGTCTTATAATTCACTCCATGAAGACTTTAGATGGAATAGTAGAGTAGTCTTTGAGGTATTTCCCATTGATTTGCAATGTAAACTCTATTCCCTATGAGTCTTTAAGCTTGAAGGTGTTGTCTCCCAAAAAATTTTCAATTTGATATGGGCCAATCCATAAAGGTGTGAATTATCCATGTTTACACTTAGGTTTAGATTCCTTGTCCCAAAGTAGAACCAAATCTCCTTGTATAAACACCTTAATAGCTGAGCATTGTCAAACCATCTTTTCACTATGGTTTGGTGTCTGCTAAAATTGGAAAAATCTTCCTCTCTTGCATCTTTCATTTAGATAATGTCAAGAAAACTTTAACATGAAAACCCCTAATACTTTTCCACGTATTCTTGTATAAAATTACAAGTTGGTAGCTTGAGTGGGATGGGAAAGATGGGTTCTTGAGAATATACTAATAGGAATGGAGATGCCTTGATGGCTTGTTTAACTCAGTTTTGTCTACCTAAAGGGATTATTTGAGTAGTTTGTTCCATGTTATTAGTTTATTAGTTGTAGACTTTTTAATGGCCTTCATCAAGTTCTTATTTATTGATTTTGATACCCCATTACCTTGAGGGTAATGATTTGATGAGAAATTGAGAACAATGTTGTTATCATATTCCCACTCAATCATATAAATGGATATAAAGGTATATCCATTATAATAAACTAAGGATACCAGTATTCCAAACCTTGTGCATATGTTCTCTTCTAAGAATTTGATCACCTTTTTAGTTCTCCACTACTTGGTTGCCATTACTTCATTCCATCTTGTGTAGTATTTATTATCAGTCATAACATACTAGTAACCATATGAAGAATTGGGGTTGATGACCCCTATAAAGTCTAATCCCCATTGAGCAAAAGGTTTATCAATCATAACTAGCTTTAGTGGCATGGCTGCCTTGGGTTCCTTAGTGTTGTAAATCTAACATGAATGGAATTATCTCACATGCTTGTGAGCATATTTGAATATTGTGGGCCTATATTAATTATCTCTATGGATCTTGTGGATTGTTTTTATTTCATATAGATGACCACTTCCAAGATTTTCATGGAAAGTGTTTAGAATCTTAGTTGTTTCCTCCTTGGAAACACACCTTAAGTAGATGACTTCAAAATTCCTTCTATAAAACTCTCCATATTTGATTAGGAAATGTTTTGTCTTGAGCTTCAACACTCTCCTTTTATCTCTACTTAATCCTATAGGGAAATAACTATTGATTAGAAAATGGAGAATAGGATCATACCAATCATTGGGTTGAAAACATTGTTTTTCTACCTACATGACACTTAGCTTAGGATTATTATTAGTAATTAACTGAATTAAACCTTGACACATTACCAACCTAGCAATCTTCATCTCAATATCATATTCTTTAAGTATAGACACCCACTTACCTCTCCTTTCTACAAGTTTAGATTGATTTAGTATAAGCTTAGTGGTAAGGTCTAGTAGGATTGCATGTACCTTATTCATAAGAATATAGTGTCTAAATTTCTTTACTACATTGACTAAAGAAAATTCTTGTTTTTTAATCACAGAATAGTTCAAATCAGAATTTTTAAGATTATTAATTATAAAAGTTATTATATGATCACATCAATCTATTTTATGAGTTAAAATCATAGCTATGATATGATCTAAAACAAAGGAATAAAGATATAAATCCTTGGTAAAGTCTGGACTTATCAAGAATGGAGCTTGTCTAATTACTTATTTTATGTCTTTGAAAGCTTCCTTGGTCTCCTCATTCCACGTGATATTGATGTCCTTCTTCAACATGTCATTTAATGGCTTCGCAATTTTTACAAAACTAGAAATGAACTTTCTCACAAAGTTAATTTTACCAAAGAAAGATTGCAATTCCTTCCTACTATTAGAGGGTTCTATCTTTGATATGGATTATACTTTATCAGGGTCTATATAAATCCCTTCCTTCATTATGACATGTCCTAGAAACTTCCCTTCAGTTACAAAAAAAATGCTCTTCTTGGGATTCAGGGAGATTAAATACCTTCTACATCTCTCAAATACTTGTTGCGAGTGCATAATGTGATCATCAATATTTTTAGAAAAGACATTTAGATCATCCATATATATAATAATGAACTTACCTATGTGGCCTTGGAATGCATGGTCCATAGCTCTTTGGAAGGTTATTCCTATATTGATTATCCCAAATGGCATTCTCTTTGTAAGCAAAAGTTCCCACTTAGTAGTAAATGCAGTCTTCATTTTTTCCTCTTTATTCACAAGTACCTATTTACAACCTAAAATCCATCAAGGAAAGACATGATAATAGAGCTAGAAATAATTTATATAACCTGTTCAAGAGAAAGTAATGGATAATTATCCTTTTTAGATGCTCTATTAAAGTTTTTAAAGTCAAAACAAATGTAATTTCACCATTTTTATTTGTGACTGGTACAAAGTGAGCTACCCACATGGAATGTCTAATGGGAAACACAATTTTTGAATCCAAGAGTTTATTGACCTCTTTATATATCAATGGTTCTATGATAAGGTTAATTAGTCTCTACTTTAATCTAAAAGGTTTAAAGTATTATTTTAGAGGTATGGTATGGATTATGAATCTAGGATCAAAGATATTTAATTCCTCATATGACCATGCTATTACATCCTTATACTTGGTAAAAAAATATTTAGTTGTTTCGATTTTTATGCTTCTGTAGGTTGTAACAATGTTCACCAGCTGAGGTTGACCTTAGGAACCTAGGTCGGTTACATTGTAATTTTTCCCATTCACCTTAGGAATTTTAACAGTCTCAACTAGTTTGTCTAAATCAAACAATATCTCTAAGGAAATCATGCCTTTAGGGATTTTATTGACATATATTTGGATGATCTTATCATCAATATTGCCTTCCTCTTCAAGAGTATCTTCATTTTCCTCATCAATGACATGAGACTTGAACACCCATGTGTTATTCATGAAGTCCATATATGTAGACCATTACTAAACACTTAAAAATTATTGACATTATCAAGGACTAAAGGGCATGAAGCTAATCAAACACTAAGGTTTTTAGAGTCTTGACTTGGCATAAGATTGGTTTCAGTTGAGGCAAGTTCATCAGAATCTTTGTTTTCTTCCCTAGGGATGGAAACAATTTTAAAAACATCAAAGTATTAAAGTAAATCCCAAACTCTAAATGTATATTTTTTAATAAATGACAATTTTCATTGATATTTGCTTCTAATTTTATTAACCACTAGTTATGAATCACCCTGAACTAAAATTTCATTAACCTTATGTTTGATGGCAAACTACAATCCTAAGATTAAAGCTTCATACTCTACAAGATTGTTGGTACAAGGGAATTAATGCCTTTAATTAGATTTTAGTTCTTTCTCAATGGGTTTGGTTAGAATAATTCATAATATAGATCTAGACTTACACCTAACACCATAAATATGTAATTTCTATAATTTGGGCATAGCATGAGAGATTTTATAGTTGCATATCTTAAGGGTGTCAAGAGTGTAGTCACCTAAATATTAATTAACCATGTTAATCATTTCACTTATAGAATTGTACTTTATGATCATGTGTTTCATTTTGGGTTCTCTTTCTATCTTAATTTTATTTGGGACTCCTTTCCAAGGCAATAAAAAATGTGAATAATCAGATGACATATAGCCATTCAAGGCCTTTGTCTATTTTCTAGTTAGAAACATTCCATAAATATAAAGGATTTACACCATTTGTATGTCAATGAATTTTTGAATCACTGGCTCTGAGGTAAGCTGCATGTGGACATTCAAAGATTCTCCAATTACTTTGATTCTTGAGTTATCTAATTGACTCACAACCCTATCAGATTTAATGGGAGTCAAACCAAGTTTATCACAACTACATACATGCATGACATTGGTAAATACACCTAAATCTAGTAAATAATTATGCAGGTTCTTACTAAAGAATCTGACTATTAACAAGAAAGGTGGAACATATATCTTGTTCTTGTGTATTGCTACATTGGCATGTGCATCTTTTTGTGATTTAGTATGTTTATTAGACAAAGATTCTATAAAAAATCTCTTTATTCTATAATTTGAGTTAGTTCACTCAAATTGATGTTACCCTTAATATTTTTCATGCCCTTAACTATATTATATCTAGTTCTATTAGAATAATTAGATTCATCAATATTATTTTTATAAGTACTTCCCTTTGGGGGCTCTAGATTGTTGTTAGTTGTTGGGTCAAGAGGGGTGTCAAAGTTATTTGGAGGAGTTTAACTAGTTAAGTTTTACTTCTACTAATTATTTATTAGAGGATAAGTCTTATTTATATTTTGTTAAAAAGCATGAATCTATTTAGGAACTTCCTCAAGTTCATTTTCTTCTTAAAATGGGAACTCAAATGTCTCCACCAAGAGAGTTGGATTAGAATATCTAGGTGACCTTGAAGATCTAGATGTACTTGTAGCACAATATTTATTTGTAACAAATTAAAAAGTATCTAATTCTTCTTGAAAATCTTCAAAATCATTTCAAAATTCAATACAATCTACTTCCACATGGTTTGAAGTGCAATGATCTTTACAATATTTAGGCAAAGTAACATCAATAAGATTTATGTTAGGTGCATTCTTGTTAGCAGATGACTCATTACTTTTATTGTTTTTGTAGCTGTAATTATGAAACCTATTTGAATGTCTATTAAACCTTTGGAAAGTGAAATTTTGGTTATATTTTTACCCTATATTTCCTACTTGTTTTTTAAGCTAAAGGAAATCATTGCTTAGCTTTTAAACCATTTTAAAGATAGAGTCATTCTCATTCTTAGGAGATTTAGAATTATGAACTTGATTTTTAATAGTGTTACTAGTCGGTAATAAATCTCTCTAATCTTGTGGATGAGATCTACTTGTATCATTTTTTAATAATCCTAAGTTTTGGCCAAGATAAAAATGACTTAAGGGCAATTGGTTCAAAACTGGAAGCTAATTCAAAGAAGGTGTACTACGATTGGCATTGGGAATGGAATTTAGGATAGGAAAATGTGGTTTAACATTAGGGATGGAATAATAAATTTGACCTTCAAGTTGCATCTGGTCATTAATTATCATAACTTTAGAATAGGTTAAGGCTAATGTGTTTATAGTTTGAATAAATTTTTAGGAACATAGAGGTCATGGGGTCTATGACATCATTAAAATTTTCTTAAGATAATACTTCATAAGATTTATAGTGGGGTATATTCCTACTAAACATCTTCTAGAATCTATCATTTAAGGCTCTTATGGATTCATTAGCATCTCTTTTAACTATGGTGAATTGTTGATACAAGATGCATGGACTGATGATTTTCTCAATTGATCAATGGAAATATTATTTAATTCACATCAAATAGTGATGTAATTCTTAGGGAGGTTGAGAAACCATTCATATACAAAATCTTTGAAGTTAAAATGAAACAAACTACATGCTACATCTTCATTAACAATGTTTAAAAGTCACAATGCAACTTTGAAGCTCTTAATGTGTTATTCAGTAGTTATAATACCATTAGGACTAAAATTAGGCAAGTATTTTTTAAGATTTTGAGGTAGATCATGAATTATACTTCATACATTGATATAATATCTTGATAACAAAGACATACCTTAACAAGGGTTAAACATAGGAGCACCCTAAAATTATGAAGTTGGTTGAGACTTTAAAAGTCTACATTTACCTTTGCCTTGCGTAGGTCTCCTATGAACTTCTAATGAAAGAAGGGGATCTCTTGTCTTAGATCTTGATCTTGTCCTGATTATTGGTAATTCTAACTTTTGTGCTTTGAATTCTATTTGAAATATGATATGTAAACCTTATGCTTGTAAATAATAATGATTACACTTACGTATTAAGTAAATTTTGCATAAAATTGTATAAATAACAACAAAGGTCAATAATATTTAACTAAATTAGCTCAAAGATGTATCCAAACACATAAATATGAATGATATTTACATGTTTAAGTTCAAATAAACTCAAATTTTCAAAGGATAAATCAATCTTTGAACAAAACTACTATTATTAACCCCAAATGTGGGAAACCCACAAAGTTTGAACTACCTTTACCATAATGTGTAATATATCTTCAAATAATGGCTATCTTAATCTAAACAAGCATAAAGACTAGTCTTTAACTAATTATACTAGTGATATTTACACAATTGATCTTAAAGAATCACAAATATGTGTAGGATTCACTGATCTTTGATCAAAATACACTAAAATTAGCAAAGATACTCTAAATACACAAAGATCCAACTAGGCCCTCCTTTTAGCACCAACAAAAGCATTTACCTATTTATGCCTAAAAGTGTATCATAGGTGGTGTAGATTGTTTAAGAAAAACTTCTAATTTACAAGTTACACATGCCTTTATAAAAAGAATATTCTCTCTTAAAATATTATACATATTTAATTACCAAAAGAATATCCCTAATTCAACTAAATTTGAGACCCTTTTACTGATGTATCCCCTTATTGTTGCTATAGTATATCCATGAAATTTTGATGCTAATCATTAATTAACTTCAAATTAAATGTAGGTTATATGAAGAGTTCATCCTCTTGGTCTGCCAAGCATCTAAGATCTTTGTCACTTATTCTTAAAGTCTTGTTGATGCTCTTAGATTCACTAATCTTTTCCTTTGCATTTAGGATTATGTCCATGGTCCTACTATTATATTATTTAGTCTTTCCTTAGATCTTATTTCTCACTTATTTCATGACCAAGGTGGCTCTAATCTTAAATTCCTCATCTATGATGAGGCCCTTGGAACCGAGTGTGGATGGTTTGGTGATCATGGTCTTAAGTATGTGTTTTATCATGTCTCCCAATTATTTTCCATCCTCAAGGAGAATTTCTAAGTTCCTAGAACATGTGCTCAAATTTTTTATCTTATATACAAGCAACCCCATGATTATGATCAAGTGAGCCAAGATAATTTTCTTGAAATAAGGAATTTAATCCTTAGTTAAGACATTGATCAAATCTTTCATTCTACTCATTGAGCTCTACCATTGGAAAATTAGGCTTTTGTCTACTACATCCTCTTGGCTCAATACACTTTTTCTACATTTTATTAACTTTAAATAATTACAAATGATAAATAAAGTCTCTTCAAACATCTTAACCATTGCCTCAGGGACTAATATGATAGCCTATTTTTTCAAATTCTCATTTTACTACTACATGCTTTTGATGGTAACCTGTAGTTTTTTTATTTTGATCATGGGCTAGTTCAAGAACATTTTCCTAAAAAATGGGGTTCTCACTAGGATTTTTTGCTACTATTAGAGTCAAAAAAATGAATGGATCCAATTTTTTATAGGTGATCTCTTAACCTCCTATCATGACCTTATTTTCTGACCCTTTGTAAACTAGCAGTTATTGGGTCAAAATTGACACCAATTGAGGATTGTGTTACCTTTAGAGCTGGGGTCTCCATTTGTGCTCCACTTGATTCTCATGGAGAATCAATCCTTTTTTCCTCTTTATTGTTCAAGTAAACTATCCATGTCTTTAGTTCTTCATGAATAGGGATATGCATGGCCTACATATGGTGAATGGTGGGCACTTTTTATATTTTAGGTACAAAGATGAACCACTCTAGAATAGATGGACCATAAAGTAGGTTCTCTTCACTAAAGAGATTGACTTCACTCAAAGGATGAGTGAAAGTCACCTTGGGATTATTGGTTTTTACTAGAACCATAGCCAACTTAGCTTTTCTTTTTGGTGTAGTGGCAATAAGAACTAAGTCTAGTAATTATTTTCCCTTCTCTTCCTTCAGTTATTCCACCTTTATTTCTTCTTCATCAGATTCATAGGCACTAGATACCATTCTAAGTGCATCCTCAACTATTTCTCTAGGGTCTAATGCTACCATGTTAATTTCCTTAATTGGTGATCTTGGTTCTTCTACCTAGGTTGAAGAAGGGGCACTCTCATCAAGCCTTCTTTCCTCTAGTCTATTCTCAACTTATGTCTCTATTTAGGTACTAATTGATGAATGTCTAGAGGATCCACCACTTAGTAAACGATATTATCTTGGCATCAATTTCAATTGATCATCACTTTTATGAATTTATTATAGCCTATATTTAGGCCTAAGGTTGTGTTGTTTTAATCTCTTGGTGACCTTAGAGAATGAAGATGCTTTTATCTACATAGGGTAAAAATCAACAGGTTGATGATCATAAGGCACATTTATTCCTTTATCCTTCAAATGTTCTTTAACATTTAAGCAAGGGTCTCATTTATTTAGCTCATCAATTTATAATTATAAGGAGGTTCTATGTCTAGATGTTGCTTCAATATTTTCCCATTGTTTGAATAGGGTCCTCCCAATAATTATTGAGAGGTTGTTGAGGATCCCTTTATTCATTATCTTGTATAGGCCATAAATTCCATGTAATAACTAATATTTTACCTCTTACTCTACTAGATTATTAGGGTCATGAATAGGTCATTTGATAAGTTGGCTCTAGGTTGTTTCAATCTTGATGATTATGCAATATGGATACAACTAGATATCTCTTATAGTTTCAACATATTTCCTGACTAATAGGCCAACCCTCTCCATGGTATGACTAGTTATAGCATCACTAAGGGTTGGATAGATGAAATCATAAATTAATTGAATACGATCCCTATATTTAAATATGTGCATCTTAGAATAGTACTATGAAACTATCTGAGTCCCACTAGGTGACAATTTTCTTAGGCTGGGAATCTTCATTTTTGTAATTAGGGAATTTGAAAGGTATGGCATCATGTAGAATTAATTACTCTTATTATTTACAATGGCATAAATATGTCTATATAGAATAATGCTAATTACCTCACCTAGAGGAGGGGTGATATGTTTTTCAACCATATGTAGTGGTTGAATTCCCACATAACATGTTCATCATTGTCATGATCATCCTAATTCTAGGTCTAAATTGGCTAATGGGGATATTTTTATTAAAGTCTAAAAATTCTTGGTTCTTTAAATATAGCCATAGGGCAAGGATAGTGTTTAAATCATTTTATTTATCCCAATTTTTTATTAAGGTTAGGTTTATTTAGGGTTTTGGTAGTTTATAATAGTTCTCAAAAGCTATGGGAGAGATGTAGTCTATACTTCTATGAGTATGTTCATTTATTAACATGCCCTTATCAATTTTACCATCTTTAAAAATAAAATAAAAAATGTTGATACAATGAAGTACCTCAAGATTTTCTACTACATAATGTAGACTATTCATCGAAATTGCCACTATGTCATAGTAGAGTCTCTTTGTAGACACATTCTTCTCCTCTTCCCTTTTAATGGTCAATTACTCTTCTATGGTCTATAAAAGTTTTGACCAATTATTTTCCCTTATGTTTAAGGTGGTGGCATCAAAATCCATATCTTTGAAGATCCTTACCTTTACATCTAAGATCAAATAAAGCTCCACTTCCTCCTTTGAAACACCTATCCAAGTTGTCATGGCTATGAATTGGTCAAATTTCTTACTAGTTGATCACAATTCAATCCCAAAATGAATTATATTTGCACAAATGACCATTCAATCTTCCTTGGATTGGTTATAATGATCATAAGGTCAAACTAGGGATTCTATACATGCTTAGAGTTTTTTTAAAGGTTTTAATAGAGTTTTAATGGCATCTGCTAGTTCAAACTATGCAAGATTTATGACTTAGATTTTACTGTAGATCTCCTATTTAAACATTTGACTTTTTGTGTCCAAAAGATATCTTCAGTTGATGTGTATGCCAATGTAGAATTTCTATGTCATTTTATGTTTATTTATTTTTGAAATATGACCATTGTATTTTGAAAAATCCTATTTGTCTTGCACCATCAGATCCTTTTTCATGAATTAATGTGGTCCATTGATCTCAATCCAAGATATTTAATGCCATTGGCTGCTTTGTCATATTCCTCATAGTTGTGACACTTGTCCCTACTACATCTATTTTAGGATCCATTAAAAAGTACACCTATCTTGCACCATTTGATTGTTTGGGTAAGAATCAATGTGATCCATTAATCTTATGATAAAGTCACTATGGTGGTGACACTTATCACCTTCTCACTTATCCTATGGCTTCGTTAAAGTTCTGACTCAATATGCACTATTGATTAAAATGTGTATGCTTATCTGCACATTGTCAACCTTATACAAAGATGATCAAGATTTAATCTATGGCATGTGGTTTTTCCACTTATCATATTCACATTTACTTAGGAATTTTACTTTTTAATTTCAATCCCACACCATTAGATCTTTATTGTATGAATCATTGTGCTTTTTTGGATCTCAATCTAAGGGATTGAATGCCATTGGTTGCTTACTATTCCTTTGGCAAAATTATGACACTTTTCAACTTCTCATTTGTCTCAGGGATCTATTGAATATTTGACATAATATGCACCATAGATTATAATGTGTATGATTAGCCACATATTGTCATTCTTCAATAAGATGCTTGGATTTAACTTGGGGCCATAGTTTGAATTTTCAATTTTGATCATGCACCATTAGATCATCTTTGCATGAGTGAATGTGTATCGTCGACCAAGATTATTGAATTATTTACTTCATATTCTCTATTGGATCTTCTTCACCTGACCAAATATGTATCATTAATCCAATGATCAATAAAAATATTAAGTTAGGCTCAAGACTTATATATAACTTAGGTTGACAATTTTAGACTATGGTTTTATTAGTGTTGATAAACATGATAAAACCTTAGGATAAAATTTTAGGCTAAGTTTTAAATCATAATAAATGGTACCCCATGAATAATCAAAGACATGGTATAAAGTTTTAGCCTAATATTTTTATTGTATTAATAAATACTATAGAAAACTTAGGATAAGGTTTTAAGCTAAGTTCATAATATAACAAAAGGGACCAAGGATTATCTAGACCATGCTAATAATAAGATAGACCAAGGGGCCATGGGACATAAAGGACCAATCATAAAATTTGTATACTAAGGTTTGGTCTCATTAATAAACATGACTCAACTTTAGTATCAAAATTACACTAATTCTTAAGTAAATATAAAGTGTTCCCACACAATTTGGTTCCTATATGGATTTGAATTTTATTCAGAAGGATTTGAGCTAGGGTAATTGGACTAAGGGTTTTAATATGCTCAAAAATGAATTAAGGCTAGTTTTTAATATACCAAAGGCTATTAAAAGACCAAATTGACATTTAAATCAAAAGATTTAGAAATTATTCATTCAAGGAGGGATCTTTTAATCCTATAACCTAAAAACATAGAGATCTAATGTTAGCAATTTTAGAAAAGATTAAACCAAAATCATGTGCAAATATGCCAACCAAACTAAGTGTGGATGATGTTCAAATAAAGATAATGTGATAAACATGTTAATGGTAACTTAATCAAGTGAATTTTCAATTTAAGGCACAAGTTTACTAAATTTAAAATAAGAGTCTCCATTTTTTAGAAATGGGGGTATGTTGATGTCAATAGTATGAAGCCTCCAACCTTTTCCAATATTTTTCCATAAAAGAAAAAATAACTAGACATATTCTAGAAAATAGCTTACCTGAAAATGTAGAGGAAAAATCATAAAAATATAGCAAGATAAAATAAATAAACCTTTTATTTCCAAGCCATGGTGTTGGAAATCCAAAATCATGCCCATGTTAAAAAATTAGTTAAGCACCTCCACTATTTTGTCCATTATTTTTTCATATTCCTAACCTTGTTCAATATTTCCATCCACTACCTAACTCTTCATGCATTTTGTCCAACTCTCCATACCCATTTAATTCATAAATTCAATGTGAGGAGAGATAAATCCTCCTACAGTATTACCAACACTTCCCAAAATAATCTCACCAAATTCTCAATTAATGCAAAGGTCATTAATTGAACCTCTAGAATGGTCGATCCCCATTAATAATAAACAAAACATAACCAACTAAATTAACATTAATAAAACTAGTATTCAACTTAAAACCCATTTAAATATTCATGCCTTGGAACCATATACCATGCCACCACCTTTTAACAATAGTTTAGGTAATAATCCAAGGGGGTGGGGTGTCATGATTTGGTGTAGGTAGGTCTTAAAGAGTTTAAGTCCTAACAAGTAAGGAAGCAAATACTAGGAAAGCAAAGTTTGCAAGGGAGGACCAAGAAAGTAGACTTCACATGGGAGGAGTCACAAATTATTCATGAAGGCAAGAGGAGTTTGTTGTAGACTACAAAAAAAGAATAATAGAAAATAGAATGACTCAAAGCCAACATGTGACAATCAAACACAACAATATGAAATGGCACATAAATGAAATGTGATAAAGTAAAAATGTTGAGATGACATACCAAAAAATAAATCAAGATGTCCGGTGATGGGAATATATGTAAAAATCATGAATACCTATCAGACTTGTCTGATGACTCAAAATTCACTATGGTACCCAGTGTACCACTATCAGCATTAGCCTAGTTCATAAGATGGTACCTATAACCATAAAAGTACATCAATAGTACCTGATCAAATAATAAATAAATTTATAAATTACTATAATAAAATATCAAATGTAGTAATAATATAAAAAACCATCAATTGCTAAAACAAAACATTCCAAGTCATTAATCATGTAGTCCAAGTAGCAATGTATCAAGTCCAACCATATAATCTAACTTAAGCAAAGAAAATATAAATGAGTTATACACCAATTACCATAATTTTTTAAATAGTATAATAGATTATAAAAAGGCAGGGTTGTAACATCCTTCCCCTTTAAAAGGGAGCCATCTCGGTGACTAGTCAAACAACCATGCATAATGTTGTTTTAAAAGATGTGCATCTTCCCAAGTAGGGATTATTTTATTTGGTTGGTCCCATTACACTAAATCCTGCTATATATCCTAGTTTCATAGATGAACACTATGATGGTCTATGATTCTCACTAGTTATGACTAGATATTTTCATCTTCTATGACCTATAAATGATTCCAATCTAAAACTTGATGTTGTAGTAAAATGGGTATTTTTAGTTGTGGGCCTAGTCATGTGCCTACCTACCCATCCAGATCAGATCTAGGCTTATCCTAGAAGAGGTGTAGACTTTAACTTCCTATGGTGCTCAACATTTAACACTTGACTATGATGGCATCACTATACATAAGACACAAGCCTTATGTTCTCTCCTGAAGTATAGAAAGGAAAGGATCAAGGTCTATTAGGTTAGTTATGTCATGGTGTAACTCTATTATTCATGGGTTTGGTTAGCACAAAAATAGTCATGTGATGATAGGCATAAGCCTTGGGTTTTATAGGTTCAAAGTAATTCATGTACTTGAGGGGAAAGGATGATCTAGATTAGGGATTTGGTCATAGTCTTGTGCTTAGGCACATGTATTAGTTTGGGGTGTAGGGCTTCAACCATACTTAACATATTTAGTGTTAAAGGTGAAAGATTAATTACTGGTTATAGGTCCACCATGAATGAACCATTTTGGGAGCTCACAGGGTTCAGTCACACATTTGATAGAATATAGTATGCATTCAAAAACCATTAAAAGACAAAACATTTAGTAATTTAACTATTTCATAAAGTATTCTCCATTAAATAAGTTAAACAACAATACATAGTCCATATAATATTGAACATAAGCTCGACTTAAGCTATTAAAATCTTAGAGGCTCACAAGTGATCTTGGGTGTTATAAAAGGGAGATTTACAAGAATATTTAAATACTTATATCTTATAATGGCTATTTTCCAAATATATTTCACCAAATATTCACTACTCTAGTTTTCCTCTCTTCTTTAGCTAAATTTGGCTTCCTTTTATATGCTTTGGAGCATCCTAGGTTGATGGGTAATGGACCATACTAACTATTGAGATAGAACTGGAGGTACACCTTTTGCCACCTCCACTACACTTTGAATTTAATGTGTGCTCTCTATCCCATGTTCCCACTTCCGAATGATACATGATTCAAAAAGGATCCACTTGTCTTATGTGGTCATTCATTATCTTGTGTGCTTGGTTCTTGATGTTGTTTAGAGTTATTAGCTACTAACCAATTGGTGCTACTAGAAGACAAAATCAACAACCATCCACATAGTTACCTCACACTTAGGTTTTGTTGAGTTGGTGTGGATCCACTATTTGGGACCAATATTACCCTATATAAAATCATTATTCCATCCTCAAACTTACCTTCTAGTGCCTTAGCTTCACAAAATTTGAGCATGCTCTACTATAGTTCTACCTTGAAGTCATCAAATCCCTAGATCATGAGATTTATTTCTTTGATGGAATTATTTATCTTCATATATGTAACCTTGAGTATGAGCACATCCATTTTAACAAGCTCTTTCCTGAAGGCCTCTAACCTTTCCCTATCTTTTTGGACTTGGCCATCCAAGATGGCTTCTTGCTCACTTGCCTTTGTCTAAAAGGCATAGAAAAGTTTCTCCAGATCATGGTATGGGTCTTTAGTTTGGTGATTAATGTTTTCACCTATTCCATTATCTATTTTTTCTTAGCCTTAATGATACTAAATGTTTATTTCATTAATGCATCCTTTTCCCCTTCATATTTTGGGGGTGCACATAGATTATTGATGATTGGGTGGAAAAGTTGTAAAATATGACATTAGCATCATCTACATGATCTTGTATCCTTATTAATAGGTCCTCTACCTCATTTTTATTTTTATTGAGCTCCTTATTCATTAATTTTTAAGTGTCCTCTTTCTCTTCCTATGTTGGCTTCATTCTAGGGATCATTTGTTTGACCAATATGCACACCTTATCCAATTTTGAATGGTGGGAAGTGTTAGTACCATCCAAAAGGGATGATTATACTTCTTCAACACACTTATCCAACTCTTTGATCTTGAGATTCATGGAACTAAGTTATTCTACATTAAGTGTACTATCTTTCCATTAGGTAGCATGAACATTGTTAATGATGTTCTTACATGCCACCTTGAAGGCCATCTTAAGTAGGGTGTTAGTTGACCTCATAGAGTTCATGTCCTAGGGGTTAACTAGTTGGTATTCATGCTCTTCTTCAAGATTCTTGATGCTCAATATTTCTTTGTAAATCACCTCAAAATAGGGCTCATCCATATAGTAGTCAAGTGTAAAGGACACTTGATGGTGTGTCAATGTTGTTGCAACTTTAGAGGGCATGTATTCCAACATGTAAGAGTCCTCATCTATGGTAAACCACTTCTATGGCTTTTCTTAGTAGCTTGGCTCAAATTCCACTTTCTTAATAACCAGCTTCTTCTACTCTTACACCTATTCACTTGCACTACTCTCTTCCTTGGTGCCTTCTTCTTCCTCTCTTTCCTACAAGGGTTCTTATATGGACTTTCCCCCTTCATCCACTACTTTTTATTTTTATATTTATTTCTTTAAGGTTTGAGCATCACCTTCTTTGTCACTAGGTACCCCTTCAAAATTAGGGTGCACATGTTCTACAACTTTTTCTATTCGGTTGGTGTGGGTGCTAGACACCTCTACTATTTTTTACCTAATGGGTTTTATGCCTATGGAAACAATACTCTTTTCTTATTCCTTTCTAACCTTCTCCTCCTAGGCCTTATTTATTTTTTCCTTCCTCTTCTTGATGATTGAAAATTTTCTCTTTTCTTCTACCCTTTTCTCCTTGGCCACCACTTTATTGATTTTATCTTAAGACATGCCCTTATCCCTCATGGCCTCTCTCTTGTGGTGAAATTCTAGCACCATGTCAATGTGATCCTGATCTAGGCCCATGCCCTTCCATTTATGCTTTAACTCTTCTTTAGTTGGTGCACTTGATGGTCCTATTTCTTTAAGCATGATAATGGTGACACCTTGGAGAGACTCATGCACTTCCACCTCACTGAGATCTTCACCTATTTCTCCTTCCACCAGGAACTTTTCTTTAGTGACAACTTCTTCACTTCCTTCTTCCATAATTCTTGACTTCTTCCTTTCTTCTTTCCTCTTCTATAGCTCCTGTACCTTATATATGTCTATGCCACTAAGGCCAAACTTCCTCCAAGTTTTCTCCTACCTTGCCTCTTCACATTAGGGTGTTAATAAAGTTTACTTACTAGATGAGGAGTCATATTTAGGCACAATATATGCAACCTTCCAAAATTATTCCTTCTTATCTAGTTATTCTTGTGCTTCAATGTCAACTAGGGTGACAATGGGAATCATAGATGGGAACTTTAGCTTCTCCTTTATGATAGGAAAAGTATTTGATTCAAACTTTACACGCTTCTTGGTTAGAGCTAATGGAGATATTTCATCACCTGTAGGAATATTGAAATTTATGCATTCCTTTATTTATTATAGCATCTCCCATTTATTCTTCTTAGGAGACTTCTTTGTTTCCACTGGCACAAACATGCCTTCATCATCGATCCTAATGGGTAGGGGTCATTGGTTTGATTAATGTTAGAGCTAGGGCCCTTCCTTCTAGGATTCATCTCATAGTAAATCCTATGTATATAGCCTAGTATGGTCACTTCTTGAAGTGGGTGGATGTCGATGCAATCCACCTCATCCTCTTCATCCATTGTTACCTTCCCATCTAGGCAAGTTAATTGACATTGCAACTTGTTTCTCTTCATATCTAGTTCCCTCACTAGAATGTCCAATTATTACACATTATGGATTATTTGGAATTAATCCATGAAATATTTGGCTAATAATTCATACTAGAGATTTATCTAGATTGACATCTTGCCATCATCTAGTAACAAGGACACTACATAAAAATGTTGCATAAAAACAAAGTTTGTCATCCCATACATGCTCTTGGGGAGCTTCTAATGGATGATCCACTTGATCTTGAATGCCTAAATATATTATTCATGCCATATCATCATGAATTCCTAATAATTTATGTTGAAGGAACTGAGGTAAATGAAGTTCTTGTATTTCTATGTTGAGGATTTAGTATGCTTTCGAAAAACACAGAGATTGTCAATTGCCCCATTCAGTATGGTAATATCTTGCATGAATATAAAGATGAGAATGGATCCCCTCATTAATTTCCCCTTTATCATGTGGCATTATTTCACACTTTTCATAATCTCCTCATCAATAAACATGCAAATTTTGAATTTGACACCCTAAACCATCTAATATGTAATGCAGAGGTACATTTTTGTTATGTTAGTCTAATGACCATCAAGGAAAGGTTTTGAGCTCATGGGTTGTGAATTTTCCCTTGTTATTTGGTACTTTTAATATTTTATGGGGAAGGAAAAACTCCCTTGTAAAAACTTATTATATTTACCACATACTCCACCTCTTCATCATCACCAATCATCTCATGGATATATTTCTCAGCATCTAAGAACCCAATTATTTTTCCAATGAGGTACATGAATACCTTCATTATTATTCCCATGAAGTATATGTAGTATTTATGGATGAAAAATAATAGGAATTTCACCAACTCCTTTGTCTTCTCAAACCATTATAACTCATACAACTGAGTCACACCAGAAGCTATCAACTTATCTTGAATGGTGATGTCAAACAGTGCCACACCATGTTTCATCTTTCTCCCTATATCCACCATGAAATTTGATGATAGATCATGTACATGGATATAATTTTTATTATTTTACTCCTTTATTTGATAAGTATGCACAATAAAATTCTATTTCTACCCTACCAAAACCTTGGGGTGAAATTGCATGATTGGATAGTACATTTTAGTTAGTGCTTTGGGGTCAAATTGAATGATATTGACCCATTGTAATGTCAGTGATACTATTCTTACAAGGGAAACTTCTATCAACATGCACACCCACCTTAGAGTTTATTGTTGCAAACCCATTCCCTTCCACTTCTTTCCCATCCTAAACCTACTAGTGTTGTTGTTTGGATATGAGCTTTGTAGGTCATTAATAGAATATTTGGTGGGAACTCACTTTTACATTGAATATTTGCTACTCAAATACATTTCCACACCTCTCTAACCCAATATTACTATGAGCATAATTTATTCAGCTTCATAGTTGTTCACTCTAGGTGCTTAGGGTGCTTGAAGTATCTCTCTAGAAGGGTTTGTATGCTTTGGCTCTCTGGTTACTATTTTTCTCTTATTTTCTTGGCATATTAAGGTTTTAACAAAGTTTTTAATGGAAACTAATTAGTTTCATGATATTTTATACCATTTTTCCATATATTGTCTTTAATGCATGTGCATAAATGGCATGGTAGTGTTTATATTTCTTCAACCTCATGAAAATCTATGAAATCTATGAAAAATTTCTACCATAAACTCATTTATTGTGGATCTTTATGCCTCCACTACTACCTCATTCATTTCTTCTAATGTTATTTTGGTAAAGTGACTTATGGATTAAATGGTCACATCCCACTCAACTCTAGGTGGATTCTAGTTGTCTATGATGATTCTCCTTCTACACTTGGTTCTCTTGGTGCAACCTTTGCCTTTGATATTGTAACCTAGGAAAAGTACCTCACATGGACATGATTCAACCTCTTTGATTCCACCTCTTCTTATGCATTTTTATTTCAATCATGTTTATCCATCTTAATAAATTTATTATTCTTCATTTTACTTTCGCCTTTCCTACCCCATACAAATCCCTTGCATTGGTCCTCTAGTGCTGGATCCTTCTTTTTTAGTTTTGTTATGCATGTTATTCACTATATTTTATGTGTGTGATCAAGTTGTGCATCTACACCTAGCTCTAATTTTGTCTAAGTCTAGAAACCTTGTTGTAAATAGAAATGTAGGTCTTTACTCAACTATCATTTTATGTAAAAGTTCTAGAGTATTTCTCTCATGGACCTCCTCAGCCCTATAATATGTATTTTACAAAACTAGAGTTTAGGCATCTTCTCCTCGAGTCTGATAAGTTTCATGCACCCACCACTTAGATGCCCGACCTTAGGAACTTTTAAAAAGTGCAAGGGCTTAACTCACCTGATTAAATTTATGCCTAAAATGTTAGCAAACTTTCTTGGTGGGCTTCAAAGAACCACTTCTACACACTTTACATTACTACCTAAGAGAACAAAAAAAACAAAATTATTTAGCATGCACCAAATGTTATGTTGGTCATCTCAACTTAAACTAAATAGTGACAAAAAATTTTGATACACTTATGATCTAAGGACCACCCTAATATTGATATGGATTTAACCTATTTCCATTGAAATGACTAGGGAGCAATTCATGAGTTAGAGTGTGTAATTTTCATATGCTTATCTCCAATATGTGGTGGATGATATAGGAACCAATCCACCTTATCTATAATTTTCCTAGATTATTGAAATACTTGGAGTCATATAGAAAAATGAATGCTCCTTTTGTAGCATCTTATTTTTATGTGTTGGTCATGCCAAAGATTTTGGCATGTCTTTTATATATACTAGCTCCACTTTTTTTGGACATGCATCTCATGTAGGTGCTCCAAGTCCTCCAACCTTATAGTTAGTGACTCTTGGTTATCTATCCAACTAATGAATGGTATACATAATGACAACACTGATAAATCTATTATAAATATTTATTTAACACCAAACACCATTTGAAATAGTGTAGCCTTATTCATGCACTTATAGGTTATGCAATATGCCCATATCACTATCTATACTTGATCATCCCAATCTTGTGACCAACATCACATATCTTTGTGAGACATATTCCTAAATTTTTTTAAATGCCTCAACTATTCCATTTTCTTATGGATGATAGGGATTCATCTTGTGGTGCACCACCATATACTTAGTCAACAATATGCACACCATTTTATTGATAAAGTGAGTTCCCCTATCGCTATTTAGACTAATTAAGCACCTATACCAAAATATGATGTTTTCCCAAATGAAGTGTTTGGATATGGTGGATCTATATTATTTTATTGGTGTAGCTTTGGCCCACATGGTAAATTAATCTATGGCCACCAAGATATACTTTACACCTCTAAATCATGCTACAAGAGTTATTGGCCCAACAAAATAAATGGCCCATTTCTTGAATGCTACTTAGGAAATAATGGGGATGAGATCCATCTCATATAAATGTTTGAGATTCCCCATGTGTTGTAATATATTTCATTCCTTGGTATATTTATTTGCATCTTGGAACAAGCTTAGCCACCACAACCTTGATTGTAACACTTTTTTAGCCATTGCATCTCTAGTGAAATGTCCTCATGTTATGCCTTCATGCACCTATTATAAGATGGAATATCTTTCATGTTCCAAGATACATCTATGTGGCACTTCATCACTACTTAGGTTATATAGTTATTTATTAATGAGTTGAAAGGGGGTGGTGCAAAATTATAGATATTTATTTCCTTATTCATCATAGTCAAGGGTGTAACTCTGTATGTTACAAAGGTGGTGATCTCTAGTAAATCCTTAGGGATGTAATAGAATCTATAAAATTGTGCATATATCATGTCATCCTTGATAGGCACCACCACATCACTATATTTGATGTAGGACAAATGGTTTGTCCCCAAATTTTTCTTTCTTGGATTAACTCTAACGAAAAACTATAATTCCTAAAATAGAAATATCCATATGCATAAACACCTAAGTAAAATAGTTATGATTAGTGAAAAATATGAATAGGGTTACCAAAAAATATTATCTAAATTTTTGTAAGGCATAAACCATGGTGAGTACCTCACACTCTATGTTAGTGTAATTTTGATCTACTAAAGTTAACTTTCTACTAGTGAAGGAGATGGGATGATTCATTTTACCTTCACCAAGTTGAACCAAGATCATACCAATTATTGAGCTAGAATAAACAATGTAGACATGAAAAGGATTTATCTATATAGGGAATTATAAGATAGGCATGCTAGCTAGTCTAAGCTTCAAGGTCTCAAAGGCATCCTCTTATGCTTCACCCTAGTAAAATGGTCCATCCTTGTACAAAATCTCTTATAGTGGTGCCACAATCTTTATATAACTCCTTGTAATTTTTTTGTAATATCCATAGTGTCAAAGAAAGTTATAAACATCCTTCTATGTGGTAGGATTTTTCAACTTAATGATAATGTCAATCTTTACTGGATCAATGAGTAAACCATCCTTACAGATGATGTGCCTATGCAAGGTTCCAAACAGTATGTAAAGTTTCACTTTTCTAGGTTTAGGGATATATAGAGCTACTTTCACATCTCAAAAATTAGGTACACATTGTCATAATGGTCCTTCACAAGGCCATACATTATCCAATCATCCAAATTGACTTGGGGGAACTTGTGGATGAAATATTTAAATGTAGTGATCACCACTCTAGAGAACATGGATGGAGCATTATTAAGTCCAAAGGGAATCATATTTTAATAAAAACGACACCATTCAATCATAAAGGTTATTTTAGGTTGGTATTCCTCCTCAATTTGGACATAGTGGTAGCTAGAGAACCCATTAGTGAAGTTATAGATTTCACAACCTACAATACCTTCTAAGACATCATCAGTGAATAGAGTCAAGAAAGGGTCATTTATGTAGGTAGAATTCAGCATTTTTTAATCAATGAAAATTTGAATAAAACCATTCTTATTGATGATTATTACCATTGGGATTACCCAATAAAACTTCTACAAAGGTTAAATGACTCTTGTAGTTAGCATTGCATTGATCTCTATTTTAACCTTGGCCTACAGGTTGGGATTCATCTAGTAGGGGAAATTTTTGACTAGTCTTTCACTATCAATTAACTTTATGCTCATATTTCTTAGGAATGGGTGTATGAACCTTATATCTTGATAAATCCTAGGGAATAAATCCTAGAACTCCCTAAGAAGGTCTATGATTTATGAAAGCTTTACATCAAACCAATAGGCACCTTTGGCTCTCTTTTTGCATTGATATCCAATTTGATGGTCTTGAGTGGTACACGGTATAGATCATTCCTTTATTATTGAGAATACTTAAATTATTAGGTTCCTTATATTATATCAATGCAAAGATGACTGGGATCTTCTTCACCAGGAGTGATATCATCTATTGGGTGCATGAGATTTCTTCTGGCAGTTACCATTTTCTAGTGGCGCTCCTTTCAAGTTTCATTGCCCTACTTATTGGAGTCTTTATTGATTTTTTGTTCTTAAAATAAGGTTGGGAGTTTCAACCATTTTATTTGAACATGTTTTTCAAGCACTCTTCAAGGATTATAGTGTCTTTAAACCCTACCCTTTGAATAACTTACAATGGCTTGACTAATTCCAAGTTATACAAGGAGAAGGAGAAGGTATACATAAATTTATCCTTAATAACCTCCCGAATATTTATCTCTTAGTGTGTCTTATTGAAAATTTACCATGAACACACTCATGTATTTATATTCCTATAAAAGATATACACCCATATGTTTTTTGGGATAGTCACACTACATTCAATCCATGTCTCTTCATATAGGCATACATGCACTATGGGGTCAGAGTTGGTAGAGTATGCTGAGATATCCAAGTTCTCATTACTCCTCCCAAATCTAGTGCACATGTCTACCTTTACCTCTAGATAATTTTTCAAGATATACCTTTGCATTTCACACTAATGAATGGCAATGTTATTCAAGGTATACATAGCTACACCCATTTTGTGTATCTCCTTTGGGACATATGCTTTGAGTTTATAGACATACTTTTCCACTGGGTTACCCCCCTTAAATTTTTGGAGCACTAAAAATTTTCCTATGCTTAGGTGGAGTACCCTCTTTTCCTTCTATCATGGGACCCATCATTTTAGAGTGTCATCAATCTAGATCCAGCTAGTAATTATGGGCATTGGTGTCTTTATACACACCAAGTGGCATTTATAACCCATATACTCATATGCTTATTCAATCCATCAATCGTAAGTGATGTTGGTGGTATTTTAGGCTGACTACCCATCTTCTTAAGAAAGTACTCCTTGATTAGAAGGATTAATATTCTCAATGCCTTGTACCATTATGTTATAAATATGGTTGATCTCATCCTTTAGATCAATGCTCTCCACATATGGGTATCCTTGGTCAATTGAAAGGGGGATTACTACCATTTCATTTCCATTCTCAAAGGTTATGTATCATTTATTAAAGTGTATATCTACATTATTAGCATAGCATTAAGGTCTCCCTAAAAGTATTAGGTATATATCTTGTTTAGCCAACTCAATAACCTCAAATTTTCCATAAAATTTAATATCTATAATATCTACAATATCACCTAACTAAATTTTTATTATCTATAATTGATTCTTGTTAGCCATGAAGATTACATGAGGGGAAGGTCTTAGGGTTGGCCTACCCATTTTTGCATTCTTTGTCAAGATATTAACCTTTGTACCGATGTTGATCAACACCTCATAGATGGATTAGCCATCGATGGTGTCACTAGCAACTCTTGGTAATACTCTACATTCTAATTATGCCTTACTTCATGTTCCCACTCCATATATATCACATCCAATTCAATTTCATGGGGCTTAATAACTTCACTTGGATTTTTCCTTGTATGCTCTAAGAGCATATTTTTTAGTATGGGAAGCATCCCATCAATTTTTAAGAGGCACAAGATCTCTATCAACTCCTTTACTTTAGCCTCCTAGCTAACTTACTTTTTTTACAAGGTGGTAGCTTGTATTTTGACATCTCTAGCTAACTAGAATTCTCCCTGTAGAGAGGATTAAAAAGCAAGTTAGTCAAACATTAGTCCATAAATCATGAAAAATGCATAAAGAAATAACTAACTAAGTTTATATATTCCTATGTGAATTAAAAAGGATAGCAAAAAATAAATTGAAGAAATAAAACATCATATTACTTTCCCAAATGGATTCACCATACCTATGTGGCTCAAAAGCATGTTATACCTTGATCAAGCATCCTTGTATTTATCAAAAAAGGTGGTAAACTCCTCCAATGTCTCAAGAACACTCCATAAAGCCTAGGCTCATGATTCCAAATCACTAAACTAGCCTATCAATTAATCTTGTAACTAATTTTAATGGTCTATTACAAAGGAATGTAGAGATAATTTTGCATAATAACTTTGCATAAATCAAGCTTAAAATTCATGTCCACAGCCTCTCTATTTATAGATTTTTGAGATTGGTTAGGATAAAGCATGACCATCCATCTCAAGATTGAGATGTTTGGCCATGGATAATCATAATATTTATAATTAAAATCATAAATATCCTCAAGATAAATACGCATTAAAGATGCATGGGAGGCATTAATTAGGCATGGGTGACCCATAATCTTGATATTTTATGCACTTATGGCTTGATGGATGCCATCCCATAGATGATGTCATTAGGTGATACAGATATTCAAAATCAATTTACAATATTGCAATATTCAAAAATATATATGGAATTATTACTTAAGCTCTTAAATTGGATTAATTAGCTTAAGTAAGTTTAATCAATTTTTGTGCAATTCTTTGGAAATTGATGCATAATAAATTAAAATGATTAGAAAGTCATATTACTAGATCATAAATTGACTAGAGAGGAACTAGAAGGTGATGTTTGATGCATTAGAGATGTATTCCAATTTAGGATTTTTCCAACACCAAATAACAAAGGTGTGTGATGTGTACCAATGAATTAGAAGAAAAGAGTGATCTAGAGCACTAAATGGAAAAATTGTCATTTTTACTTAAAATGGTATGATAGAATTTAGTAGGCCCATAAAATTTATTGCCCTATTTAGAGATAATTTGACCTAAATTATCACTTATAAGTGAAAATTTTGAACCATTTAAGGTGTTTTATGTATTTTGACCTAAAATGTGCATTTAAGTGAAATATGAGTAAGATTGACAATTTCAACACAAATGGTGTTAGGAATTGGATGTCTACATTTTTCCCCCTATTTGAGAAGGCATCATAAGACATTCAGGGAAAGCAACATATTTTCAAAGAAAAGAGTTATCAAGAATAAATTGGAATAAACCCATGATGCCCCCTCAAGAGGGCATACTAGGATGGAAGAAAAGGATGGAATCTTGAAATGAGAGAAAAAGTGAGAGATTAACCCATATAATAGATCACATCTATATGATCTAATGCTTGCACATGTAATTACCATCAATGATCAAAATATAATTAGGAGTATAATAGTCCCCAAAAATGGGGGGAATGGGAAATATGCAATATGTAAATGTAAGGGACACACTTTAAACATACCCAATTTAAGAGTATAAGTTGCACACTTATAGAATTGATTAATCCTGAGATAATTTACACAATAAAGTATTTCCATCATGAGCATTAGCGTGGATATCTTGGAATTAGAGGAAAAGGGAGAATGTTCTACTTCAGGAAGGGAAGCACCACTATAATAGGGTCTCCAAAGAGAAGATAATAATAAGTGCACTAGTAGAGCAAATGTGATCATGATAAAATAGTTTTGCCCCAATAGGGAAAATTTTGATCATTAATAAAGAATAAATAATGATTTTGCCTTTGTAGGGCTGATTGGATTCAGATGTTATGCCTCAACATGGGCAATTGGCAAGAAAAATAGCTCAAGGATATAACTAAAAAGATAGGTTAAAGGGAATAGGTGTAAACATAAATGTGATGGTGTAATGGCTTAGAAATCCATATAAAACAAAGCATATGATAATGTACAAAGTGATGAGAGAGATGGAAAAAAGAATGGAGATAGCTAAATTAACTTCAATATAAATTGAGCACTACCTACATAGTTTCATGGACTCATGTTCTAATATGGAAGGCCAATGTAGTTCACCCATGTTTGGCAGAGAATGGAATGAGGACTGATGAAAAATGACAAACAATTTATTAGACCTATAATGTATGCAAAGATATGCACATTGAAGCAGAGACAAAGAAGCCTAAAATGCATGTTATCTAAAAGCCTAATTCCATATCATAAGCCTAGGTTTTGAAAAATTTTATTGAGAATCATTCATCGGAGTTGATGTTGAAATTAAGACTTTGAGACCTAAGCACAAAGTGCTTGCTATAGAAAAATAAATTAGACATCATAAATATTAATAACTTAGAATGACATAAGATTCTAATTGTGTTGAGCTAGTTCAAATGTGAATACCTATAACTAAGGATAATGGTAAAATAATGACCAAAACTAGAGTTACAATGATTTACATTTAAGCAATAATAACAAACAATAAAGACAAAGAAAAAGATAAACATGAAAACCTATCTTCAAAAAAAAATAATCTTTAGTAGGAACAAAAAAAATTAAAAATAAAAGGCAAAAATTTCTTAATGACATGATACAAAGATATGAATAATCAAGATCCATGTGGACCATCAAGGCATTCTTGAACACAAAAGAGAGAAACAAAATCAAATAGAAAAACAAGACACCAATAACAATAAAATAAAAAATGGTCCAAGAACAATGTAATAACATGGGATCAAGATATAAACAATCAAGAGCCATGTGAATCAGCAAGATGTTCTAAAACACAAAAGAGATTAAAAAAATCAAGGAAACAAAAGACCAAGATGAGACAAAAGGTAATAAAAATAAAAAAGGAGAAGAAATAAAAGGAGAGGTGTGAAAGAACAATATAAAAACAAGAAAGCACATCAAAACACAAAGAGAAATCAAACAAACACACACAAAAAAAACCAAGTTAGTGTGGTTTAAAGATAAATGTTCATGCATGTGCAGTAGAGGTGTTACTTTCCACCACATCATAACAAATAAAAATGACATAAAAATTATTCCCTAATTAAAGAGGAACAATGACAGAAGAAATGGAGGAAGAAAAGAAAAGAAAGGGGTTAGCTGAGCTGACTATAGATGTATAAGACAAGTGAATGTTGCCTACATAGTTCTATAGATGCATGTTCCAACATGAACATTAGGCCAAATATAGTTCTCCCAAGAAATGGGATAGAAGAAAAATGATGATCAAACTAGCATGATTAATGTTATAGAAGAAATGGAAGATATGACAAACAAATGAGAATGGTCTAAAAAATAAGAAGCTGATGAGATGAGAAAGAATGACCTTGTAAAATGGCAAGTGCATGGGACAAGATGCAATGAACTAGTGTTTCTATGCTTTCAAAATGGCAAGATCATAGCATGGTGGAGCAATAATATACAAATGTATAAAAGTGTGAGATAATGTTTATATTATTTTTTGGATCATGTTCTAATGTTTTTGATATTTTCAAATTATTTCTAATGTTTTTAGTGTTTTTGAGATAAAATATACACTAGGTTGGACAATCTAGTCAAGGAGATGCATGTCTTGAGAGTAGAGGTTCTAATAAGATATTTAAGCTAGCTGCAATGGCCCATACTCACAAATCAACAAGAGTGAGGATCTTGATAAAATAATAAAGAGAAAAAAATGTGATATAGAATAATATGCACCCTAAAGTAAAAATTAAGTATCTACATTCACCTATCTATAATAGTGTAGCAATGGTCTAGAATTAGGAAGATGTTTCTCTTCACTTGTCTAAAGCTGCACAATATTGTTTTACCTGAACTGCTTTGTAGAACAATTGTTGAGGATGTTCATAATGTTCATGAGACATAATCAATATCATAATTAGTCAAGGGATAGAAAGCGTTAAAGCTTATAACATGCCTTATACATAACAAAGAATATTATTCTTGAAGAGAGAAATCCATAATGGGATGTAAAATGTGTTTAGAGTGCTAAGGATTCAATGCCTTTACTATCTGGAAACATGAAAAGTAGACTAGGATAATATAAAATGCATTCAAGGTAAGATAAAATGGTGGGATAAAATTATGTCAGCATAATTTGCCCCTAAGTCATGGGTCTTGTAGAAAATGGTTTAAAGTTGTTCATGCATAGAAATTATTAAGGTATATGATGTTTATGGGATATAAAATTTCTTCACCATTAGGTTTAGCCAAACGATATGCTCTTGATCCATAATTAGTTATGATAATATATGGTCCTAACAAATTAGGCTAAAACTTGCCTTTCTTTTTAGGTTCATCATTCATGTTCTTCTGGTTCTCTTTCAAAACTAAGTCACCAATCTCAAATTCTTGAGGGATTATGTGTTTGTTGTATATCCTCCATAATCTATTCTGATAGGTCTTTATGTTTTCTAGGGCATCCAAACACTTACCATCAAGAAGTTCTAGTTCTTATAGCCATGAGGCTCTATAGTCTTCATCATCTTCAATGTGCTCCAATGATATTATTAATGATGAGATCTCAATCTCAATTAGGATGATAGCTTCAGTGCCTAAAAACAAGGGATTATGGAGTAGCTCTAGTTAGGGTGTGATGATTGGTTTTATAAGCCCAAAGGGTAGGAAAGAGTTGAAAGTGCCAATTATGGCTAATATCATTGACAATCTTCTTTAAGATGGATAGAATGTTTTTATTTGATGCCTCAACCTATCCATTGCCTTGAGGGTTATATGGAGTGGATTTCTCATGCTTGATCTTGAATTTTGCACAAAAAGATCTCATATCTTTGTTCACAAAAGATATGCCATTATCAGATATAATATGAGTTGGGATGACATATCAATAGATGATATGTTAATGAATGAATTTGGATATTTTTTTCTTTGTAACATAAGTGAGAGGAATGGCCTTATTACATTTTGTAAAGTACTCAGTTGTAGTCAAAATGTGCTTATGGCCATCTGAAGATGTCAAGTTAATTTTCCCAATGAGATCAAGACCCCATATTGAGAATGGCCATGGTGTTGTTATTTGATGCAATGGTAAGGAAGGTGCATGCATTAATTTTCCATGTTACTAACAAGGAACACACTTATTTACATAATTATAAGTATCTATCTCCATTTTAGGCCAATAATAGCTTATTTTGAGGAGTTTCTTTGCTAGGACAACAACATTGGTATGGGCCCCACACATTCCTTCATGAACATCCTTTAGTGCTAGCTTGGATTCTCCCAAAGATAAATAACAAAGAAGTGTTCCATCATAGCCTTTATGATATAGTGTGTTTCCAAGGAGGATATAATGTGTTAAGTGATGAAGGAATAGTTTTTGTTGGTTGTTGGAAAGGTTAGCAAGAAATAAATGACTATGGAAATAGTTATAAAAATCTTAGTACCATGGTAGCTCAAGTAAGGGATTAGGACCAGAAATGGTGCATATCCTCTCTAAATCTAATAGAATATGTGCTATCTAAAGAATATTTTCAATTAAGAATTGATAATCTTTAGCATGGTTATTGACAATTTACTTGTAAGGAACAAGCTTATCATCTTTTGTTTGATACTATTTAGTTGTCTGATTTATGATTAGCTATGAATCTCCTTAGACCATTAGGCTTTGAATATCTCACTGTATATCAGGATAGATCCCTACATCCTATGCCTCATATTTAGCCATATTATTTATATAATGAAATTGTATATGGAATGATTTGTGGATCAAATCCCCCTATGGCATGATGAATAATATGTCAGATCCGGACCCTTAAGATGTTGAGTGGCCTTAATAAGTCAAATCCAAACCCTTAAGATGACAATTTAGGTTCTTATGATTCTTGTTTTATCATCATGATAGAAACATCTAAAAGGGCGAAATTGAGAGGTTGAGTGGCCTTAATAAGAGATTCTATAAATTGGTCAATAATAACTTGTCCTTTGTTTGCCTTTTGATTCTAGTACTCAATATCAAACTCACTAAGGATCATAATCCATTTCTCCATGCATCCTTGAAGATATACATTAGATAAGAGGAACTTGAGAGGATCTACCTTGGTGATAATAATAGTTTTGATATTTAACATATAATATCATAATTTTTGAGTGGTAAACACCATAGATAAACATGCCTTCTCAATATTCATATTATTATGTTCATATGCTACCAATGTGTGGCTTAAATAATAAATAAAATATTCTATACCATGATCATCATGCTAAGCCAAAAGTGCTCCAAGTGCATGTTCAATGGCTGATATATAAAGAAGTAGTGGATTTCCTTGTGTTGGAGGTTGTAAGACTAGTGGATTGGCCAAGTATGTTTTAAGCTTTACAAATGCTATCTAAAAATATTCATCCCACTAAAATGTTACTCGTTTATTTAAGAGATGTGTAAATGGGTGGCACTTATCTTACAATTGAGAAAGAAAAATACGTATATATAGAATATTTACTTGTAGACCTCACAACTATTTAAGATTGTTTGTTGGAGGCATTTCCATAATAGTGTTGACCTTTGTAGGGTCTAATTCAATCCCTCATTGTGATACAATGAAACCTAGCAATTTTACTGATGTGACTCCAATGACACATTTCTTATGATTCAACTAGACTTTATATTCATGAAGCCTCTCAAATATTCTTGATAGAATGTCAAGATGTCCAACTCTTTTTTTTGATTTTGCTAGTATATCATCAACATAGTCCTGGATAATGTCATGCATCATGTAATGGAAAATGATAGTCATTTCATGTTAATGTGTGGCTCTAGCATTCTTCAAACCAAATGGAATGACTTGGTAGTAGAATGTTCCCTATAGAGTGGTGAATGTGGTCTTATGCTAATCTTAAGGGGCTATCTTGATCTGATTGTAACCAAAAAATCCATCCATTAAGGATAACATCTCATATGCATCAGTTGTGTCGATGATCATGTTAATGTTGGGTAGAGGAAAATCATCTTTGGGGTATGCTTTGTTGATATCATGAAAATTAGTAAAAATAAAAATGTCTAGGTTCTTTTTACTCACTAGTACTATGTTAGAAACCCATTTACACTAGTCAAGTGGTTTGATAAAATTATCTCCTAACAACTTTTCCAACTCAGCCATAACCAAAAGGGTGATGCATGGATGTATCTTTCTTAATTTTTTCTTGATTAGTTTAGCATCAGGGTGAACAACAAGATGATGCACAACTAAATATGGGTCCAAGCCTAGAATGTCAGAGTATGCCCATGCAAAGATGTCTATATAATCTTTAAGAATGGATATAATATGTTCAAATTATGTTTGTATAAGGGAAACTCCAAGATAAATAATTTTGGTATACTCAAGGGTTCCTAAATTCACTTCTATTGTGTTCTCCATAAGGAGTGTGGATCCATCCTCTAGAATTATAGGCAATGTATGGACATGATCATTTTCCTTTACTATATCTTCTTTTTTTTCCTCCCAAAGATCTAAATAATATGAAGAATTAGAATCCACCTTCTCAAGTAAATGCCAATTGGTAAAAATGTCTAGAAACTTAAGAGCAAGATACTCAAATATTTGATGTTGTTCTGAAGAGATGCTTGTACTAGCTATGGAACTTGGGCTAGATGGACTTTCAATGTATTGAGGGGATGAGAAAACTTTCCCACCTTTGAGAACTTGAAATAGGTTTTCACTAAAAGGCTTGTCTTTCTCTTTACTTTTTCCTTCATCGACAAGTGTCTCAAAGAGGTTTTCACTTGAAGATCTTAATGATTTCTCTTTATTATTAATAATAAAGTTTGCCTACTCTCCAAAGTAGGTAGAAGGATCCAATAAAAAATCAAAACCCTGCTTATGATCATCAATGGAGAATGTGTCTCATAGGTCCATGTATTCTATAATTTATTCTTCATTTTGAAACTCATCAAGGCATATGACCAAATTTCGTTGGTCCTAATCTATGAGTTTAGGATGGAAAAGGCATAGGTTATAGTGAGGGTTTGATTCGTGATGAGAAGTGCCAATGGTAAATATATGATGTCCCACTTAAGGAAGGGAAATACCATTAAGATGGGTTTTTTCCTTAGTATGGGAAGCTTCAATAGGTGTTATGGTCAACATGGCTTTTAAATCAAACAAATCTGAGTTAGCAAGCTCATCTAAAAGGTTATAATGGGTTGTTGTGTCACTATGAGGAGTCTCATTACTAGTCACTTTGGAAGAGTCACTACAAAATGTCATGAGGTCATATTTTAGTGGTTTAAATTTGAGACCATGATTCCAATTGACAACTCCAACTGATAAGGGTTTTAAAATTCCTTGTGCCTATGGTCTAAGGCCTTTCCCTGTATAGTCAAGATGATCCAATATCTTTTTAGGGATAGGATACTTTAGATTATAAAAATAATTAGCAATGCCTTTAGAACATAACCAATCTCCCTCAATAAAATCCTCTTTATCTTTCTTTAGTGTGATTATGAGTACAAAAACCACAAGAGGTTTTGGTTGTTTTTTCTTTGGTTGCCAAATTTGATTAGGTCTATTAGGAGTCTAGGAAGTTTTAGGCTTACCAAAAAATTTAGGGGATTTTTGTATTTTTTTAATATGGAGGATGTCCTTCAGATGGTACTTAGAAATTCTTATGTCTTTAATAATAATCTACTTGGCCAAAACTTTCAGAAATGGATCGGCCGAAGTGGAGGCTAGATCACTAGGGTCTATATAATTAGATGAAGATGGATGAAAAATGATGTCTTTATTCTTCTTTGCAATAAATTCAAAACCTAGGTAATAGTTATAATTATGAAACTTTTCCTCAAGATGTTTGTAGTATTGATATGGCTAATGATAAGTGGGAATAGTAACCTCGATCTCATCATGGGGAAACTTGAGGCATTGGTGAAGAGTAGATGAAATTGACTATACTTCATGGATCTAAGGATGACCAAGTAGTATGTTATAAGGAAGCTTTATATCCATAATATGGAATAATGTGTGATGAAAAATAGATTGAACCATGATTGGTAACCAAATTATACTATATGACCTCCTCTTAGCATTGTCATAAGTGTTAATTGTAATAGTTTCTAGATGAATGTCTTTATCCATGTAGCCCAATCATCATACCAATTTAATAGATATTATGTTCAATCCTAAACCATTATCTATAAGAACTCACTTGATCTTGTGATACATAATGATAATCTAAATTTATAATGGGTTATTATGGTTTGGGCTAAGGGTGGACATGTCTTTTTTATCAAATGAGATTTGTCAAAATGAAGACAAGTGTCCAAATAGGTTCTAGAAATGATCAAGTTTTATATCATTAGGAACACTAGAATCTTGTAAAAGTTTATTGAAGATGGTTCTATGGACATCAAATGTCTACAAGAGTTATAATATGAAAATTTGTGTAGGGGTTTTATCTAATTTATCTACTAGACTATAAGGCCTTTCAATTATGGAAATACATGACTATAAGACCTTTGGTTTTAAATTTTTTTTATTATGATCATGGATTATTATAGGACATAATGTCAATGCATTAGGTTAGGTTAGGGCATAATTTTTGGCTCAGGCCATGCTATATATTTAGTATGACTTGGTTCACCATATTACAATTGGAGCTCTTGTGTTGGCATAGTTGGTGGTTGAGTGGTGAACCCACTTTTAGTGGTTTCCTATACCTTGATTGGCTCTGTATATATTGGTTGTGATTTTGGAGCCCACTTTGTATCTTTAGGTTCATGCATGATCATCCCTACACCTCTATCAGTACCTATTTTTATTTAGGTCAACCTTTTGTATAAGTTAGGGTACTCTTCAACCACATGCGGTCCTTGACAATACCCACATGTTGGATGCATCAAGAAGTCATGTTGATAGTGTTCAATCAACCTATACCTATAGCATGATCATGGTGGGAATCTTCTTCCACCATATCCTCTACCTCATCCTCTAGTACCTCTTTAGTTTCTATAGCTAATGTTCTATTAGTGGTAACCATAACTTCCTTTGTTAGCCTACCCTATGAATATCATGGTTGCGTATGACATGCCTCTTTTCATGTTTTGGTATATTTCATCAATGAATTGATAGTTAGTTGTGTTGTGAGTATAGGAATCACATAACTTACAATAGATGATTGTGTTAACCTAACTAGACAGTTATAATAAGGGGTAGTTTCAAACATCATGTGTTTCATGAAAAATTTCATAGATAAGTAGTGTGTACACATGTCATCAAGGGTAGTTGTTCCTATAATGTCACTCCATCTCACAATCAATGCACCATAACCTAATTCAAGCATATTCTTTTAAAATAATTGTTAAATTTTGTAGTTAGGAGGCTATGGACACAATTTTCACATCTATGAATGGGCTAATGCCTATATTGGCACTCCTAACTACCTTGGCTTTGAGCATAGCTTCACGCACTTCTTGAGGGTCTATGAATGTTTTCATGGATAAAAACCTTTTGAAAGGTACTAACAGTCCTCTAATAAACCATTACTCATGTTGGGAGGGGTGAATGTCATAAGGGAGCCTAGAAAGGAGCATCTTAAATCTATCATTGTAAAAACACACGCTTTTTGATAATCATTGGTTTATCTCCTTGATAAAAATAACTATTTACTACTCAAATTTAGGTATATCAAACTCCTTAAAGGAGGCTCCTTTCAAGGTGTCATAATAAACCATAGCTTGGTTAGGATCAAATTTCCTATAACAAGTATGGGTGTTATCGAGAAAATTTGTTAGGAACTGAGTTACCTTGAATTTGGATTGAGTTATTCCTTGCACACACCATTATAAATCATACTTGAGTACATGTTCTATAGTGTGTTCCATGCCTCAATACTTTGGTAGGTGCATTGCCATCTCATATAAATTTGGGGTTGGGGGGTAGCTGGTACCTAAGGCACATGTCCTCCTAGTGATTATCCCATCATTATTATTCTAACACCTCCAAAAACTATGCCAGGTGATGATTCGGTGGTTACTATGGCATTGTAGAAGAATATGGCACCATACTACTAGCTAGTGGTGTAGGGCCACTTCTTATGGTCTCCTACCTAGGTTGTGCTATTGACATTCACTGAATTGGGATTCTTGTGTACAATTTCCTTCTAGTTGGGTTGGAACTTTATGTTCTATAGGTATCTTCACTTACCTCTTCATAAAGGATGACTAGTTTAATTAATAATTTTTTGTCTAAATTTATAAAGAGATCAAATTTTACATCAATAGAAAGGTCAGTTGTCAATCTTCTATTTTCCCTTGGGGAATCCATCACATGAGCTCACACCACAAGTTTAAATTGGGTGAGTGCATTTGGTGCATCTATAATGGTCAAGTTTTTAAGGGACCCCAAGCATTCACCTTCCAACTATAGAGCTTGCACTAAGGCTTCCAAGGCTCCTTCCCCTAGGTGTGACTACCATTTAAGAAATCCTTCCCTATATCCTTCCGAATCACTATGGGTCCTCTCAACACTTCCATATTATAGATATTCTATCAATCGATGCCTTCTTTTATTATAATCCTATCGCATGAGCTCATGGTTATTAATTTGCTCATATCCTTCCAATTTTCTTCACCTACATATCCCCTTCTTTCCCATTGTGTTGCTCATACATGAGAGGACCTTAGACTTCCATCCTCACTATTTTGAAGTTGTAATCTACAATCAGCATTTTGAGTTTGGTGTCGAGTTATTTCACAAATTTAGCTCTAGGCTCATGAAATAACTAATACTCTACTTCTTTAAGGTTAGAATATGTTGATATTACAAACTCAAACATATAACTATTAAGCACCCCTTCCCACCATTTTTCTATGGTTTTAGTCTAGGTGGCATCTAAGTTCTCAATCCTTTAGGTGCTCTTCCAACAACTCATGACACTATCCATAGCTTTGGTTTTTATGAGTTGCATAAACATCCAACCAATGGTATACTTACTCTAGTAGGCTATAAAATAACACCTCACATCAGGCATCATACATGTGGTTTTGGACCCACTTCCTTAGGTTCTACCCTCTACAAGTTAGATGGATCAATTTAAAGTTGTCTTTTACCTGTTTTAGATATCATTAGATGTTCTCAAGGGAGAGTTATAGCATTGTCCTAGTGTGCCATTATAACAACAAAATTCAATAGTCTTGATAAAGAAACCAAAATGTTGCGGTAAAATGGGTGTTTTTGGTCATGGGCCTAGTCACATGCCTACCTTAAAGTCATATAACACTCACCATTTAACACTTGACTACACTGTCATCACTATATATAAGGCACAAGCCTTATGTTCTAAACTAAAGAATAGTAAAGAAATGACTAGGGTCTACTGGGTTAGTTGTGTTATGGCACAACTCTATTATTCATGGGTCTATTTTTTGTAATGATGGTTATGTTCTCATAGTTACAAGACTTAGGTTTCATGGGTTCAATGGCATTTAGATGCTTCAAGGGAAAAGGGTGATCTAGATTAGGTATTTGGTTATAGTCTTACTCTCAGGTGTGGGTATTGGTTTAGGGTGCATAGATTTAACCATACTTAGCATATTTGGTGTTAAGGGTGAAAGATTCATTATCATCTATAGGTCCACCATGAATGAACTAGGCTGGGATCTCATGAGTTCCAATCATATATTTAATAGAATATAATATGCATTCAATAACCATTTAAAGAATTAACACATTTAGTCATTTAAATATTGCACAAAGTATTCTCCATTAAATAAGTTAAATAATAATATAAAGTACACATAATCTTGATCATAAACTTGAATTAATATATTATATGCCTAGAGGCTCATAGGTGAGCTTGGGCATTACAAAGGGGAGATTTAAAGGCATCCTAAAATACTTCTATCTTCTAATGGCTATTATCCAATTCTATTTCACTAGATCTTCACTAATCTAGTTTTCCTCTCCTCTTCAGCTGAACTCAGCTTCGTTTTATAAGCTTTGGAGCATCCTAGGTTTATGGGGAATAGAGCATTCCAATTTTTGAGCTATCACTATAGGTATACATTTTTCCACCTCCATTATGCTTCAAATTTAATGTGTGTTCACTATCGCATATGCCAACTTCCCAATGCTACATGATTTAAAAAGGAGCCACTTGTCTTAAGTGGCCAGTCATTATCTTGTTCACCCAATTCCTAATGTTACTTGGAATTATTATCCACTATCCAATTAGTGATGCTAGAAGAAAAAAGTAGTATCCATCCAAATATTTTTTATCTACTTAGGTATTTGTCGAGTATTTATAGATCCATTACTTAGCAAAAAATGGGGCCCAACACATGAGAAGGATTGGGTATGTATTTTCTTAACAAAGTAAAATGAAATACATCATGAATCCTTGATAGAGGAGGAAGATTTAGTTGATAAGTAACAATACTAATATTATCCATAATGTCAAATGGATCAACAAATCATGAAGCTATCTTAGAAGCTTTACCAAATTTTATAGAACTTTTCTTTAGTCTAACACATAGGAAAACTTTGTCACCCATGTTGAATTCAAACAAAGTTCTCTTTTAATCACCATAACTCTTTTTTGGATCTAATTTTTATTTTAAATTATAACTTATTAATTACATCTATTTTTCATATTTCAATAACAACTCAAACCCAACAAAATCTCTATTTCCTAAGTTATCCTAGCCAAGAAGAGTTCTACACTTGTGCCCATATAGACCTTTAAAAAGATCCATCTTTATTATAGAATGGAAAGAATTATTATAGGTAAATTCAAATAAATGGTTGTAATATTCCCATTTATTTTGTTTATCCATGGCATACATGCACATGTCCTCAACCACCTAGTTGAGCCTTTCAATTTGACCATCCATTTTTGGATGATATGAAGAACTGAAATTCAACCATGTTCGAAAGGTTGTAGTCCAAGTATGATAAAATATTAAGGTAAAAAATTTGTCCTGATCTAAAATAATCACTTTAGGTATACCATTTAGTCTAACCACTTCTTTCATGAAACATTCTACAAACATGGAAGCATCATCCGTTAAATTTCTAGTAATGAAGTAGCCAACTTTATTAGCCTTATCAATTACCATAAGAATAGTTTCATGATTTATGCATCCCTATAATAAATTTAAGTGAGATTAAAACCTAATTTTATCATATAAAATTATGAGAGTAAAACAACCCTCCTGGGTGGTAATTCTCAAATTTAACCCATTAGAATTCTAGGCATTTTACCACAAATTTAGCGACATCATGATTCATTCCAGGCTAAAAGTAGAGCCTTATCAACTCATGTATCATCTGTATGATAATTATATGACCATAATAATGTGTTTTATGGACTTATTTTGACATATAATTTATTAAGTCACCCAAGCCATGTACATAAACTATGTTCTTATGCCTTATAAGGCCACCTATTTCAACATAAAAATAAGCAAATCTCTTTGTTACAAGCTCGTCAACCAAACCTACTATTACATCATGGTAGAATTCATTATCAAGATATTATTACAAAAAAACACTTCTAAAATTTCCTTGTAAAATTGATAAGGTAGTAAGGTACGTGTGTTTGTTGAGTGCATCAGCCATATAATTTTTGTTACCTTTGACATATGATATGTCTAAGCCAAAATTGCTTAAAAATTCTAGCCACCTACACTGGCATGCATTTAAATAATATTGAGAGAATAATTAATCAAGGTTGCAGTGATCATACTTTAACTTAAAATGATTTCCCATTAGAAAATGTTTCCATTATTTAACCTCATGGACAATGACAACAAGCTCCATGTCATGTGTCAGATAATTATTTTCATGTTATTTTAGTTTTCATGATTGATAAACCATAAATTTGTCATCTTGAGTCAAGATGCCATCATACCATTCCTTAGAAGCATTATCACATACTTTAAAATTACAATTTTGGTTCAGAATGATAAGAATAAGTTTTGTTGTTAGCAACATTTTTAGCTTTGTAAAATATTTCTCACATTGAGGTGTCCATACAAATTTATTACCTTTGTACTATAAAGAGCAAATAGGATGGGCTACATTAGAAAAGTTTTCAATAAATTGTCAGTAATAACTAGCCAAGCCCATGAAGCTATGCACTTCATGCACATTCAAAGGAGAAATCCAATCTTATTTGGCTTTTATTTTTGTTATATCTACAACAATGCCAACCTTATAAATAATATAAACCAAATAATGAATTTTAGATTAATAAAATTCACATTTGGATAGTTTCCCATACATATTATGTTATTTTAGTCTTTTTTAGACTATATAAAGGTTTTAATCATGTTTAGCCTCATTCTTGGAATAAATGAGAATTTCATTAAGAAAAACTAGCACAAACTTATCCAAAAATTATCTAAACACATTGTTCATAATATTCATGAAGGTTGTAAGAGCATTAGTCAAGCCAAATGGTAGAACCATGAACTCATAATTCCCATATCAAGTTATAAAAGATATTTAATTAATGTTTTCTTCTTTGATTCTAAGTTGATGGTAGTTTGATCACAAATCAATCTTAAATAAGACTATAACACCTTTCATTTGGTCAAACAAATAATTTATCCTTGGCAAAGGATATTGTTTTTAAATTCTTACCTTATTAAGCAAGTGGTAATCAATGAAAAGCCTTATCATACCATATTTCTTCTTAACAAAGACAACTAGGGCACCCCAAGGAGACACACTTGGTTAGATGCTTCTACTGTCCAAAATTTCTTATAGCTATACTTTTAATTCCTATAGGTCATCCATATTCATGCAGTAGGGAGATTTAAATGCAAGGGTAGATCTAGGCATTATATCAATGGAAAAATCAAATTCATTGTTAAGTGCTAAACTAGGTAGCTTCTTAGGAAAGGCATCCATGAATTCCTTCAAAATAGGAAAATTTGTATGAACCAGTTCCTTTTCTTTGGGTAATTATTATAGTTAGACTACACAAATATTACAACCCTTCTTAATAACCCTTTTCAACTATAAGGTTGAAATTGTTTTAGGCCTTTTAGGCCCTTGAATGCCTTATAATTCTATAAGTTTGCCAAGGTCATTAATGCACTACACTCTTTTTCCAATGGAATAAAACATGGCTTTATGTTCATGTATCCAATCTATTCTAAGAATAATATCATAAGATCCCAAAGGTGTGAGGAACAAATTCACCTTGGTTTTGAAGACACCAATATCAAGTTTTGCTTGTTTTGAGAGTTCAAGAATAGGCACCTTTTTCCAGTATTAAACTTAACCTCCCTACCTTATCTTATCAAAATAAGTTTGATTTTATATTGATTAGCAATAAAATTAGATATAAAATAATTAGTTATACTGAAATTAATTAAAATAGTTAAAGGAAATCCATTTATGGTACTTCTAGTTTCAATTGGAGTGTCCTATAAGTAAGCATTTCAATTATCAACATTAGTATATACCCTATGATTGGTTGCTTGGATTGATTTTAGTTTAGGACAATCCTTTTTATAGTGGTTATCACCACATTCTTAGCAAACAAAAGGTCTAAAAGATGATACTAAAATAATATTATAACCCTTGGTACATCCACATTAGTTATTTTGATGTTTTTCCTTCTTGAAATAACCATATTTAGATGATCTTTAGGATTTAGAAAACTTTTTAAAATTATTATTATTACCATAAAAGCTATAGTTCTAATATGATTTTCAAAATTTCTTAATCATAGTAGAAAGAATTTTAGCTTTAGATTGTTGTCTATTTTATTTAAATTCATATCTTGCCTTTTGGAAAAAAATTTGTTTTTCCTTAGCCCTTTACATTGATTCAATCATTGCTTCCAAATTCCTTGGGTTCTATTGATGCCTGAAAGTGTATCATAGGTGGTTTAGAGTGTTTAAAAAACACATCATTTTCAAATTCTAGGAATTCAATGAATGAATTACCTATTGTGATAATCCTATTATCTTTGGTGGAATAGAGGTAAACCAAAAGAGTTGTTTCATAAATTTATATTAGTGGTAGATGGGAACCACCATGGCCTATAATTACCTTTGAAAATAATGAAGCAGTCTTAACTAATAACAATGAATTATGATCAAACCTAAGTCTGAAGACTAATCTAAGTTAGATATTTATAATTTAAATTAAACTATAGTTAATTGATTAAAAAAGAAGCAAAAGGAAGGGTAGGGCAAAGAGGAAAGATATTATTGATCTTAAATCCAACCATCATGACAAAGTTTTAATTTCATTTGAACATGCACATAAAACCAACGTATGATCTGTAATAGATTAAGCCCAAACCCTATCACACATTAGAAAAACATACAAGGAATATGAAAATAATGCAAATAAGAACCAATTTTACTCTAAATATTTACCCATACAATAAAATAGCATAATCACATCCAAAAAAAGATTAAAGAAAGAGAAATAAACCTAACAACTTTTAACTAATCTAGTATCAACATAAATTAGAATTTTATCATTCAAATGTGTACATCTAGATTTCATAAGAACCATTCAAATATAAAAATTATATAATAAAAGTGAGATACGAGCCATGATAAAAATTGACACAAGTAAATATGGACAAACTTTGTAGAACTCCTTACTTATATTAATTGTTCAAAAGTTACAACATGGTTTTTGGCTAAAAAAATGTTCCCTCTTACAATTGGTAATTCCTCTTTATATAAAAAATTCATGAGGTATATCAATCAGCCATCTCACATTAAATTTGTACAAGTGTTAGGGATATAATTCCATTTTACAATGTTCTATAATACACTAGACAATTCCTAATGGAGTAACCTATAGGCAATGTACTTTACAAATTGCACATGCCTTTACAAAAGAATATTCTATTTTCAAAAAATATACAATGTTTGGTTAAAAAATAATAATTATTTTTTGAGGCCATTGTGTTGATGCAGTCCCCTATATCTAATAAATAACCTTAATTGACTTTTCATGTTGCTCATCAATTAAATTGATGTTAATAACATGCTCCATGAAGAGTTGATATTCTTGGTCTACCAGGTTTTTAATATTTTTGTCATCTCTTTCCAAAGCCTCCTTAACGCTCCTAGATTTAATAATCTTTTCCTTTATTATTAGGATCATATCCATGACCCTACTATTATCCATTCTAGTCTTCCCTTGGCTCTTGTTTCTCACTTCTTGCATGACCAGGGTGGCTCTAAGGTTAAACTCCTCATCAGTGATGAGAACCATGGAATTAAGTGTAGATGGTTTGGTAATCATGGTACCAATTAAATTATAAATCCTATTTTAGATATGCTTGGCATCCTCAAGGAGATTTTATAATTTCTTGGACCATGTGCTCTAACTTTTGATCTTGTCCATAAGTAACCCTATGAATTTGTTCAGATGAGCTAGGCTAATTGTCTTGAAATCAAAGATTTGATCTTCAATCAAAATATTGATAAAATCCTTTATTTTTCCCCTTGAGCTTTGACATTGATGGATTAGGCCCTTGGATGTTGCACCATGTTGGCTCAAGACACTTTGCCTAGAATTTATTGACTTTAAAGACTCAAACATATCAAATAAAGAGGCTTCAAACATTTTTATCATGGATTTTAGTATTGATAGGATAACCTATTTCTCCAAATTCTCATTTTTCTATTACATGCCTTTGAGGGAAGCTTGTAACTGTGTTGATTATGCTTGAGCCAATTCAAGCACATTCTCGTCAAAAATAGGATTTTCACTTGGATTTTTCCTTGACATTGGAGTGAGACCAACAAAAGAATCTATCTCTTAGAAAGTGAACTTTTATCCACAAACATGGACTTATTATCTATTACACTTTTTAAATTGGTATTTTTTGGGTCAAACTTGACACCAACTAAGGATTATGTCACTTCGGGAGCTGAAATCACCATTTGTGCTCCACTTGATTCTCCTAAAGCAACCATCCTTCTCTCATCTTCCTTTTGTAAAGCTAAATTCTATGTCTTTAGTTTCTCATGAATATTGATGTTGATTGAATTTGTTATTTCCCAAGGATGGTGCATAGTAGTTATTTTATGCAATTTTCCATAAATGAAGCATTCTAGAATGGTTAGACCATGAATCAAGTTATATTCACTAAAGAGATTTACTTAACTCCAAGGATAAGTAAAAGTCACCTTGGATCTCTTGGCCTTTACTAGAACCAATTTCATCTCAACTTTTATTTTGGGGGGATCTATATGAACTAGATCTAATATTTCTTTCCCATTTTCCTCTTATGTTTCCTCCATCTATGCCTCTTCCTCATCAGACTCATAATCACTAGATAAAATTCTAAAATCATCTTCAACTATCTCTCCAAGGTCTAATACTACCATGTAAATAGCTTTAACAGGTGATCCTTCCTATTCTATATGGGTTGAAGATGATGCTATCTCATCTAGTCATCTTTCTTCTAACCTTTGATCAATTTATGTTTCTACTTATGGTTAAGCTAGTGGAGGTATAATAGGTGAACTACTTAGTAAATGATATTTCCTTAGTCATAAATTCCATGTATCATCTCCTCTTTTTTGCTCCCTTAATATCTTAGATTCTAGATTTTAATTTTTTTTTTCCAATCTCCTTATGACCTCAAAAAATGAAGATGGTTTTATGTACATGGGATCACAAGAACTAGGCCGGTGATCATAAGGCACATTCAAAATCTTTGCTTTCAAGTGATCCTTAACTCTCCCATGGGGATATCACTACCTTAGCTCATTAATTTATAAGTTTTAGGAGGTATTATGCTTAGACATAGACTCAATATTCTCCCATTGTGCAAAAATATTCACTTCAATGGCTATGGGGAGTGTGTAAAGTAGTCCCTTCATTTTGATTTTGGACAAACCATCTATTCTATTTCATATTTCATAAGCCCCCTCCTATTCTACTAGTTTTATTAGTACATGGATAGGTAATCCGAGTGGGGTACGTTATGTCCCTTCAATCTTGATGATAGTGCAATCTAGATATAAAAATATATCTCCCATGGCTTTAATAGTCTCATTTATTAGAGGTTTGACCCTCATCATTGGGATCCCTATGATGGCCTCAGTAAGGGTTGGGTAAACACATGCATGTATGAACTGAATGTGATCCCTATATTTGAATATATGTAGCTTGAAATAATATAATCAAACTATTTGTGTTCTATTAAGTGATCATTCCCTAAGGTTAGGAATTTTTGTTGTAGCAAGGAGGGCATCTGAAAGGTATGACATCATATAAAATTGAGTCCTAGTCTTCTTCTTGATTGTAAAAAATTATCTACTCAAATAGGTGTTGATTACATCACCAAGAGGAGGGGTGGTTTGCTTCTAAACCATAAAATAGACTAAGGAGACCCCAAGTTTATCCACATATGTGGTGGTTAGATTTCCACACAATCTTTTCATCATTGTCTTGATCATCCTAATCTCAAGTCTGAATTGGCTAATGGGGATGTTGTTATTGAAGTTTTAAAACACTTGATTCCTAAAATATAGCCATAGGGAAATGATGGTATTTAAATCATTCTATTTTGCCCAATTGTTGATTATGGTTAGGTTTACATAGGATTTAGGCAATTTGTAGTATTTTTCAAAGGCTATGGGGAAATGTAAGTAGCATTATTGATACTAAATTCATGCATAATCATGCCCTTGTTAATTTTACCATCCTTAAAAATAGGATCAAGAATGTCTATACAATGAAGTATCTTAGGTTTTATTATTGCATAATTTAGGCCTATCATCTAGATGGCAATTATATCATAGTATCTTCTCTTCACAAACATGTTCTTCTCTTCTCTTATAATGGTTGGTTGTTCTTCGATGGTCTAGAATAGCTTGGACCAATTATTGTCTCTTATGTTTAGAGATATGGAATCAAAATATGTGTCCTTGAAAATCCTCCCTTCAACATCTCAAGTTAAATAGATCTCTGCATCTTCCCTAGAAACACCTTTTCAAGTTGTCATGGCTATGAACTTTGTTAAATTGTTCACTAGTGGACTACACTTTAACTATGGATTGAATTGTTCTCACATAAATAATAATTCAACTCTCATAGGCTTGATTATGATCACTCTAGGGTCAAATTAGGACTTTTGTACTTGGGAGGGATTTTTAAAATGTTTTCTCAGTGCTTTAATGGTGGTAGCTATCTCAAATAGTGAGCTTCATGCCTTATATTTTATTTAGATCACATATTTATACCTTTATTTTTTATGGGTCCACTAAATATTCAAATCTATCATTTTTTGATAATGTGTCATCATCATGGCATCTTCATGTAATTTGTCTCATTATTATTTAAAAGATGACCATTGCCCTTTAAAAATTCCATCTTTATTTTACACCATTGGATTATCCTTTCATATTTCAACATAGATCATTGATCTTGAACTGAGTGATCAAATGTCATTGGTTATTTTCTCATACTCCTCATGGTTTTGACACTTGTGACCATCGTATTTGTTCTAAATTTGTTAAAATGTCCACCTTTATCTTGCACCATTAGATCATTTTTGCCTGGGTAAATGTGTATCATTAATATTGAACCAAAGGATTCTATACCTTGCTATGTGTATCATTGATCAAAATGTGTACACTTGAACACATATCATCACTCTTTGAAAGGTACTCAAAGTTAAATTTTTGGCATGTAATTATGCCACTTGTCTTTTTTGCATTCGTTTATAGGGTTCTTGAATTTTAACCTTAATTATGCACCATCCAATTTTATTTGGTTGGATCAACATGTTTTATTAGATCTCAATCCAAGGGGTGAAATGCCATTAGATAATCAATGTTCCTTCACTAAAAGTGTGACACCTATCACCTTATTTCTTGTCTTAGGGCTCTAGGGAAACTTTTAATTAATATGCACCATCAATCAGAATTCATACACTTAAACACATACCATCAATATTTAGGAACATGATTGAGCTTTAATTTGGGGCTATGGCTTCAATTTTCAAGTTTGATCATGCACCATCAGATCAAAATTACCCAAGTTAATATGCATCATAGATTAAGATTCTAGACTTATTAAATTCAAATGATTTATTAGATCTTCTTTGCCCAAGAAAATGTAGACCATCAATCCTATGGTGAAAAAATATTAATTTAGGCTTGGGAACATAATGAACTTGGCATAAAGTTTTTGGACTATGGTTTTATTTCATGTTAATGGACATGAAAAAGACCTTAGGATACATTTTGAAAAGTTAAGTTTCAAACATAATAAAGGGGATCCTAAAAATAATCAAAGACATGGTGTAAAGTCTTAGCCTAAAGTTTTTATTATATTAATAAATACAATTAGAACTTTAGGATAAGTTTATAATAAAAGGGACCCTTCATTTAGTTAGACCATGTTAATAATAAAATAGACCAAGGGACTATGGGACATAAACTGACCAAGCATAGAATTTTTAGACTAAAGTTTGGTTGTGTTGATAAATAGGACTAAACCTTAGAATAAAAATTAAATTATGTCCATGGAATAATTAGAGTATTCCTATTTAAATTATTACTATTCAATTTGAATTCAAATGGAAGGATTTGAGATATGGTAATTGGAATAAGGGTTTTATGATGAATTCAATTTGATTTTCAATAGACCAAAGGCTAGTAAAAACACCATATTTACATTAAATCATGAAACTCAAGCATTACATATTCTATGTGGATTCCATTAATCCTACAACCTAAAACACAAACATCCCATGTTATAAATTTTAGACAAGATTAAAATGGAATCATGTGCAAATATGCCAACTGAACTAGGTGTGGAAGATATTAAAATATAGATAATGTCCAAAACATGTCAATGGTACTCTAATCAAGTGAATTTAACAATTTATATCATAAATTTTAAAAATTTACTACAAGGATCCCCATTTTTAAATAATGGGGGTATGTTAACCTCAATAAATACAAACTTCTAGGGGAAACATAGCAATATGTTAAAATTCATGGACTCTAGTTTAGACTAATAACTAGGTTATTTATTCCACTTGGTCAAGTATAATCATTAAGATCAATTCACAATTAAAACAAGACTTACACATGTAGAATTAGATCCAAACATAAAAACTAAATAATGTTGTGTGTGTGCTTTGATTCTACTTACTGTTTACCATGGGATTTAGGGAGCAACTTTTAGATTTCATGACTTTAGCCAATAACACTAATTTATAGCATATTTGTATGTTCAATAAGAATCATTATTTAGTTTAGGGAAGGCTTGGGCATTGCTATACTACCATCTAAGCATCCATATCCCCAATAGAGATACCTTTATATGCATTCAAGGCCTTGATCCACTACTAACCAAGTGTCTATAGCCTTGATGGAGATTCCCATAATCACGTTTGCTTAGAAAGTCTTTGAATTTGGCACCAAATATTTTATTTTTGTACTTTTTAAATAATTCTATACTTTATAGTAAATGTCTAAAACTAGAGTTATCCATGTTTTAAGATTTGTTCAAGTGTTTGGTCTTTAGACATTCATCCTTGGTTATCAACCTTACCAAAAGGAAAGATGTTATTTAAGTTTAAACATGACTGTACTCTAATAATTTAAACTTTCACCCTATATATGTAATCCTTATCAAAATCAATATTAGATCAAAACAAGGTTTAATATTTTATGGAATGATTAACCTATTCATTAGTCTTTACTAGTTTCTCAAAATCATAACATCCAACTCACATTTCAAACCCTTGGTCAATCACATGTTTAAGTTTCATACCTGTATTCTTGATTTGAGAGGTTCTTGAGCAGTAAGGTGAAACTTGAGCCAAGTACTTTCTAAATGACTTATTGAAAGAAAGGAACAATGTAGAGAAATAAAACACACCAAGCATTAATCAAATGAATATAAAGTAAAGGAAACAATCAAATAAATATGCATACAAACATTATGTACAAACAAGGAACAAGAAAAAAATTATCCTAAAGCCTACCTACACTAACTCTAACTAGTCTTATAGTTTAATCCATGAAGACTTCATGTGGAGTAGTAAAGAAGAGTGCTTGAGGTATTGTCCATTGGCTATTAATGTAAACTTTTCTCCCTACAAGTATTTAATCTTGAAGGTGTTATCTCCTAAAGTTTATATAATCTGATATGGGTCAATCCAAAAAGGTGTTAATTTTTCATGTTTACCCTTAGGTTCATATGCATTATACCAAAAAAGAGCCATGTATCCTTGTCTAAACCCTTTTATCTTTTGAGTGCTTGTCAAACCATATTTTCACTATGGTTTGATGTTTGCTGAAATTGGAAAAAAATCCTCTTTTGCATCCAAATAACCTTAAATTTTCAAATTCTTGACCTTCTTTTATGTAATGTTGCATAAAATTTTAGATTTGTAGCTTGAGTGTGATGGGGAAGATGGATTATTGACCATAAACTAGAAATAATGGTGATTCTTTGAGATCCTACTTAACTCTAGTTCTATATTCCTAAAGGGAATACTTAAGTAGCTTGTAACATGTCATTAGTTTATCGGCTGCAAACTTTTTTATATCCTACATCATGTTCTTGTTCATTGATTCTTACACCTTGAGTATAATTTTTTGATGAAAACTTGATAATAATTTTATTGTCATATGCCCACTTAATCATCTCAATAGATATAAAAGTAGATCCATCATCATAGACTAGAGATACTAGTGTTATAAACATTGTGCATATATTCTCTTCTAAGAATTTGATCACTTCTTTAGTTTTACACTGGTTTGTTTCCACTACTTTAGTCTATCTTTTGCAATAGTCAATAGCATTTAGAACATACTTATGACCATCTAATGAATTAGGGTTTATGACTCTAACAAAGTCCAATCCCCATTAAACAAAAGGTTTGTCAACCATAACTGGCTTTAGTGGTATGGCTAATTTAGGCTCTTTAGTGTTGAAAATTGACATGAATGACATTCCCTCACATGCTTATGATCATCCTTGAAGATTTTGGACCAATATTAACCAACTCTAAGGATATTATGAGATTTTGTCCTTCCAAATGGATGATCACTTCCAAGCTTCTCATAGAACATGCTCAAGATCTCAACTACCTCTTCTTTGGAAACACACCTTAGGTAGATGCCTTCAAATTTTTTTCTATATATTATGCCATCTTTGATCCAAAAAAGGGTTAACGTGATCCTCATATTTCTCTTTTGTTCCCTACTAAATCCTATAGGATAATAACCATTGATTAATAAATGAAAAATAAGGTCATACCAGTTATCGGTTGAAAATTTTGTTGCTCTACCTACATGATACTCAGCTTAGGGATAGTATTGAAAATTAACTAAATTAAACCTTGACACCTTACTAGCTTAGCAGTTTTCATCTCAATATCATATTTATAAAGTATAAACATCTACTCACCTTTGATTTCTCCAAGTTCATTTTCACTTAGAATGAGCTTAGTGGTAGGGTCTAGTAGGACTACATGCACTTTATTCCTTAGAGTATAATGTCTAATTTTTTTCACTACCTTGACTAAAACACATGATTGTTCGTCAATAAGAGAATAATTAATTTTTTTTTAAAAAAAATAGTTATCATAAAAGCTATTGGGTGGTCACATCCATCTATTTTCTGATTTAGAACTACAACTATGGTATGATCTAAAGTAAATTTATAGAGATAAAAATCTTTAGTAAAGTCTGAACTTATTAGGACTCAAGCTTGTTCAATTTATTCTTTGATGTATTTGAAATATTTATTATTTTTCTTATTCCATGTGATCTTGACATCCTTCTTCAACATATAATTAAATGCTTTCACAATCTCTACAAAACTAGAGATAAACTTTCTCACAAAGTTGATTTTACCAAAGAAAGACTTCAAATCCTTCCTACTATTATGAGGCTTTATCTTGGATATTGCATCTACTTTATCATGGCCTATAGAGATTCCCTCCTTAGTTATAACATATCTTAAATAATTTCCTTTAGTCACATAAAAAATACTCTTTTGGGGGTTGAGAGAGATTTCATATGTTTTATACCTTTCAAATACCTATTGCACATGCATAATATGATCATCCTTATATTTAGAAAACATAGTTAGGTTATCCATGTATATAATAATTCACTTACCTATGAGACCTTGAAAATCATGGCCCATAGCTCTTTGAAATATTTTTCCTACATTTAGTAGCCCAACTGGCATTATCTTGTAGGTAAAAGTGCCACACCTAGTAGTAAATGCAGTCTTCATCATGTCCTATTTGTTTACAAGTACTTGGTTATAACCTTAAAATCCATCAAGAAAAGACATCATGGCTGAACCAAAAATAAGTTGAATTTCTTGGTCAAAATAAGGTAAATGATAGTTATCCTTTTTAGATGCTCTATTCATGTTTTTAAAGTCAATACATATCCATATTTCACCATTTTTTGCCTTACTAGTACTAATTTAGATACCCATTTTTTCCCCTTACTTTAACTCTTGATTTATTTAATTGAGTTACAACCCTATCAAATTTAATTAGAGTCAAACCAAGTTGTTCACAAATACTTATAGGCATGATATTTTTATATTTAATAGAATATAATAAGTAATTATGCAAATTATTACCAAAGATCTTGACTACAAGCAATAAGGGTGGGGCCTCTTATTTATTCTTGTACATTACAACATTGGCATTGGAAATATTTCGTGACTTACCAAGATTATTAGACAAAGACTCTAATAATAGGTCCCTTTGATCAATAATATAAGTCAACTCATGGAAATTAATGTTAGCCTTACTATTTTTCGTGACCTCTACTATGTTATATCTAGTCCTATTATATAAATCAAAATTAGTTTTAGAATTACTTGCCTTTGAAAGCTCTAGATTTTTATCTGATGTAGTATCAGGAGGAGTATCAAAGTTATTTGGTGGGGTTAAAGTATTCAAAGGTTGCTTATGCTCCCTATTACTTAGAGAATAAGTCTTTTTTAGATATTGTTGAAAAGCATGAATCTCTTCAAGAATATCCTAGGGATCATTTTCTTCTTGAAATAAGAACTCGAATGTCTCCACCATGAGAGTTGGATCTAAAGCTTTAGATGAGTTTGAAGAAATAGATTTACCTACATAATTATATTTATTAGGAACTAATTCAGAAATATCTAATTCCTCCTAGAAAGATTCAAAAGCATTACAAAATTCAATACATTCTATTTCACCATGCTTTGAAGTGCAGTGAACTCTAAAATAATTTGGTAAAGCTACATCACTAATATTTATGTCCAATGTGTTCTTATTACTAGATGACCCATTATTTTATTATTTTTTTTACTATCATTTTGAAACCTATTGGAAGGTCTATTAAACCTATAAAAAGATAAGTTCTTATTTGAGTGCTCCCCAATATTGCCTACTTGTTTTTGTAGTTGAAGGAAGTTAGTGCTTATGTTTTGAACCATTTTTAAGATAGATTCATTCTCATTATTAAGTCTCTCAGAATTATGAACCTGAGTGTTACAATTGGCTATAGGCATTAAATCCCTTTGGTCTTGTAGATGAGATCCACTAGAAGCATGTTTAAGAATCCTAAGATTTAGCCAAGATGAGTATGACTTAAGGGTATTTGGTTTAGAAATAGAAGTTTATTTAAAGAAGGCTTATTTTGATTATCATTGAGAATGACATTCAGGGTATGTAAATGTGGATTGACATTGGGAATGGAATATGCCAATTTCCCCTAGGGTTGCATCTAATCATTAATGATTATAGCTTTAGAATAGTTTAAGGATAATGTGTTAATAACATAAATAGACCTTTTGAGAAACACAAAATTCATTAGATCTACAACATTCTTATAAATTTATAAAGATAAAGAATCATCATGTTTATAAAGAGTTATGGTCCTGCTAAACATTTTTTGTAATCTAGCATTAAAGGCTTTGATGGTCTCATTCAAATCTATTTTGACTATGGTGAATTATTAGTACAACATGGATGGACTAATGATTTAACAAATCGATTAATGAAAATATTATTAAAATCATTCCAACTCATAATGTAATTCTTGAGAAGGTTGAGAAACCAATCATATGTAGCATCTTTGAAAGTAAAATGAAAGAATCTACATGTTACATCTTCATGAGTTACATTCAAAAGCAGTAACATAGTTATTTTAGTATTTTTATGTTTTTTTAATGTAATTTAATTAGCTACTAAAAATAAAGTAAATTTAAGGTTTAGAGTTACCTAGTGATGAAGGTTGGTTGTGCACCATTGATCAAGATTTGTGAGAACTCTTTGGTTGGGGAGGAATGACCTATAATTAACCATACTTAAACAAAAAATGCAATAATAGAAAAATGAGTGGACTACCTGGTAAGAAACCAATCCCAAGAATAGATATGCTCCCTTAGATGGATGTCAGCCCATGTTCAACATTCAAGTTTATAATTAAACATGAAATTACAAAGATATATATGGATAGGATGAAAATAGACAATGTCAAAGATAACTTAATCTATACAAAGATTAATCTGATCAACATAATTATCCTATAATTTAGTTTTAATATCAACATCTTCTTGGATTACAACCAATTGTTTATTAATGTATTCAAAATTACATATAAAATCCACAATACAAAGTCCTATCTCAAATGCAATGTCACTTTAATAAAAAAATAGTGGTTGAGGGACTATGCAAAGATCAAAGCTGCTAATAGAATCATGTACTAATCTAGATAGGGTCATCTACATGAAAATATAGATTTTAGCAAACCATAATGCAAATTTAATAGATGTTGAAGATGCAAAACAGAGTGTTTAAAGATATTTTTATAGTTTGATAGGAATCGATGATGATCTTACAAGATCGACATCGATTCAGATGAATTGATGTTGATTCTATGTAAAAGTGCTAAACTATAAAATAGACTATAATGATGGCCTAAAAATTTGATAAAATAATAAAAAAAGAATGTAAATACAAACATAGAGATTATAGAAGATAAATAAACCTTAAATATGATAAGATACTGACCTTGGATGGTTGAAAATGTGTGGATAAAGAGATTCCAAAATGAGGTAGATGGCCTTTAAAAATCACTTGATAATGTGGTCAATCAAGTGTTCTCTAAAGTGACAAGATTCTAGTAATGTCTATACATTAGTTAAAGACTGGTTTGGATAAAATTTCATGATCAAAATGGCTTCCTTCCTTTCACGTTCATTCCTCTCAAGCAATGGAAATTTGTTGAGTATTTATGGATCGATGTCGATCCCAATTGATCGATATCGATCATGTAGGATCGATGTCGATCCACATAATTTGGTAAAAGTTGGCTAAGGCTATTTTGAACCATGTGCCAAACTTAATGAATATTAAACTATGTTGTTTGCATATATTCTTAATGAGGGTAGGCTGTTAGGAGGGTTGTGTAATTTTTTTATTTTATTTTTATGGATTTTATGGTTAAAGGTGGTAAATAGTAATTAATAGAATTAATTACCATGGGTAAATAAGGGTTAATTATTATTTCAATTAAATTCAATTAACCTATGTAGTAAAGGTAAATGGGAAAGTAAAATGTAATTATTTAAAATAATTACTCATTGGGGGATGCTTTGTTCAAATAACATATATATGATGACACATAAGCTAATACACAAGGTTGTATAAAAATAACATATACATTTTCCCCTTTTTGTGGAGTGGTATACAATAACGAGCTGTGAAACAAATACTAGAAGTTGTCTAATGCTCTAAGTTTATTGTGAGAAGGTATCCTTGTTCAAACTAGGTGTTAAGAAGTAAAATAGAAAGGATGACTAGTTTGAACAAGATGAAATGGATAAAAAATGTGAGTGAGGTGAAATGGAAAAGTGAAAGATAGCTAAGGACACACAAAAAATGTAGATGGCTATAATGGAATTCCAAGTTTGCACTTAATGGAATAAAAAGTAATTCATCTAGAAATGTTCAAAATACCAAAGCAAGTAACAAAATGCCATAGCTAAAACAAGTGGGTGTAATTAAAGGCTATCAATAAAACCAAAGATAGGAATAAAAAATCAAATCATTCATTATGCATATGGTGTATGTGTTACCTATAGACAAATGTTTGCAACACAAAATATACCCTCAGGATCTTAAAAGGGGAAAGATACCAAAAAGTAAGGGTATGCCTTTAAGGATATTGTGGAACTTACAAGGGGTTAAAATTATGTAAATCTTAAACGTAATAAGAAACAAAAATATGAGAGTTGAAGTTTAGGCAACAAAATGAGGCATGGGAAAAAAATTGGGAGCATGTAATAATGATCTATAAGTGAAAAAATTTAACAAAACAGGATGACCGATGTCGATTTATGAGGGATTGATGTCAATTTAGAAGATTGATTTCAATCCTAGAGTGATCGATATTGATCATGATAAAATCTATAGATAGCCATCCAATGTGAAAAAAGGCTCATTTAGTTATCAATGAAAACAAAAATTTGAGAGCCAAATTTGACATGTGTCAACCTTGAAAATGAACATGAGACACTATGGAGGTGAGTGGGAGAGGATGATGATGATGATAGTGACTAAAATATAAGGTAAGGGTTAAAAAATTTAGTAAAATTTTTTGGAATTTATTTATTTTTGTTTGTTTTGTTATTTTTTTTGTATTTATTTATTTTTTAGCATAAGAAAATAGGTTTATTAGGAAAATTGATGGGGGGAAGGGACTTATATTTTATTTTTGAGATTATTTTTTGATTTGTTTGAGAAATGTATGGCTTATGGGGGAAATTTTAGGTTAAATGGAATTAATGGTTATCTAAAAAGGATCAACCATGATCCTCTAGGATCTATGGTGATTGAAAAGGGATTAATCATGATCACTAGGATCATTATTAATTTGTATCAAATCAACATTGATCCTTAGAGGATCGATAGAAAAAAAATATTAGGCTTTTGATTAACCAAAAGGATGATTTTTATAATCTCAAAATCTAATGATGATGAGGAATAGTGTCCTTCCATTACTAGAATAGCTATGGTAGTTCCTCAGTGATGAGGACTGGGCATATCCTGAGGTGGTAGGGTTTAGAGGGATTTGACATTATCAACATTTCCATCAAGATATCAGCATGATAGTTACATTGTTGGAGTGGTGGGATCATTCTACCAACACATTTCATCTTTTAACTAGTGAGATGATAATTAATATCAAGGACATCCACTACATTCTTTGAGTATTGATTCTAGGTGTTCTTGTATATATAATGGATGAGGTTGGATGAGTGGTAGCATTGACATGATTGTATGATGAGGATGATAGAGATGTCAAATTATTTACTAGGTGGTTCTCCTTCTAGCCACTATATGATTAGGATCCTAATGAGAGACTAGTGTTGACCATGATGATGTTGGCACTAACTTGCTATATACTACTAAACTATAGGGGAGGATGATTACCATGGAGCTTATTAAGTATGATAACAAACATGGTAGAGTTAAGGATAGTGTTTACTTTGGTTCCCACATTACTAGGGAAGATATACAAAGAGCTATGGATTTGACATATTGGAAACCGCTCAAGGCTTGATATTACATTTATTTTACATTGCTAGGTGTATAAGCACATATGTGTGATTTTACCTAGAGGGACTCCATAAATTAGTTTTAGGGAGATGGTGTATAACATAGGCTTCCTTTGATGAAAGGAAGACCTAATTATACGACATACAGATAGAGTAGTGTTGGATTTGACAACCTATAGAAAGGAATTCAGTGAGTTATAGATAGTGGATGTTATTTGGAGGCCCTATGTATACTTTCTAGCATGGTCACACATAGTGGCAGAGATAGGTGATGTGGCCTAAGAGATATGGGTTCATGGATAATGGCTAGATCACCTTGAGATATTTTATTTTGATAGGGTATATTAACAGTTTAGACTAGTTAAGATATTCCATTAGATATATGCTTCTATAGGTGGGAGGATATAGAGCTAGACTTGCCAACACTTGATACTTTAGTGATTTTGATGGAGCCATAAGAGGATCCTAAAACTATGAATATAGATGACTTGGGGTACATGGATGACTATACAACATGTTTTCTAGATGATATGGTGAGGAGGTAGGAGAGAGTATTGAGGACTCAATATGAGGTGGTATAAGATATAAAGAGGGTAGAGGCACATCAGGAGGCTCTAGACATACACATGGAGGAGGCACCAGTATAGGATGCCTCTACTTAGGAGCTTATAGATATAGTTATAGTTATGGCTAAGAGGGATACTCTGAGGACTTAGCTATAGGAGGTATAAGCATCCCATATCATAGTATTGGGGCAAATGGGCACATTTTAGAGTGATCTAGAGAGTATGAGGGGCTAGAAGGACCATTCTATATAAGAGCATGATGCATATAGGGTAGAGCTTGAGTAGATGAGGTCTACCTTAGCTGAGAGACCCACTAAAGACATTTCAAGATCTATAACTACACCTCTAAATATAGTACCATTCTATTAGTATAGATATTTTCTTGCGAAGATGTCATATTATGAGATGATAGTATAGAGGAGGCTACCTAATGTTTCTAGTTTTGCTTCATATGTGGCTGGCCATCATAGATCATAGAGGACTCTAGGGGGTATAGTTAGTTCAAGGAGTATAGTAGGCCAAGGAGGGGATAATGAGGGAGGTGATATTATTCACCTTAAGAGGATTGAGTTCACCCAATAGATCATACTATATGGGTTGAGAGTCCCATTACATTCATATTATGACATTTGTATAGACTTTGATAAATATACAGACATTTTATGTTTATAAATGGATCATGTGTATTCGCTTATAGATGTATTGATAGTTAGAGATATATTATGCTTTTTATGTATTATGTGATGCAATGGACTTTTAGATTATGAATTTAAATGTTATGCATTCTAATTTTGATTATTGTTATTATGTATGTTATGGATGGATTTTATATTATGGATGTTATGGACTATAGATTTTTGATGTTATGTTTTTAATTTTGATTATTGTTATTATATATGGTGTAGATGGTTATGGTTTATTAATTATGGATTTTACATGTCATGGATTATAGATGTTATATCATGAGTTATGTTTTTTAATTAAAGGATTATGATTATGGATGATGCCTAATGATGATTATGAATTTTTTTATAGCATGAGATAAATTTTTTCTAAATGGATTATGATTATGGATTATAGATGGATTTTAATGGTTGTGTATTTAAGGATTTTAGTGATTAAATATTATCGATTTACTTAGCATTGACTTGGAACATAACAAAAACATAACCTCTCATATGCATGGCTCATGCATCCTTTGTTAGATGATAATAAACTATGACACTACCTAGGTTAGCTAAAGCTTTGACCTTGGTCATTTATTAGGATTATATGATTTTGATGGGATGGGAAATATACTACTTTAGAGATATTCATTTTCACCTCATATTTCAAAATTAGGATTTATACTTCAAGAATCATTTTTATGCCAATAGGTAGATTGATCAATATAATAAGTCTACAATTAGAAAGCTAATCAATATGGGAAGCTTTCTTGGGGTACTACTTTTGACAATTTATTTTATTGCCTTTTTTCTTTTTTAGGGATTTTAAGTAGCATAATTTGAAAATTTGTCAATGCGGGAAATTTTTTGCTTGGTAGCCATATTTCAAGGGAGTGGTCTACGTTTTGATGTTTTTGTACAACTATCCTTCAAGGGATCAGTCTATTATTTTACCTTTTTATTTGATTACAACTATCCTTTGAGGGATCAATTTGTTTATTTAGACTAGTTTGATACTTTTAATTTTCATTGATTTTGGATTCCAAAAGAGGTAATGCAAAATGGCATAAAAAGATAACTTAAGATGGCTTCCATGAATTCAGCACATGAGATGATTGTGTTATCTTAGGAAATTAATGGTTTTTAAGAAATAAGGGAAAAAATGATTTGGGGTTTCTCCTATAACATGAAAAATCTTTTCCATGAGAGAATTCTATGTATAGAGCTAGGATATACATATTCAAGGTTGAGGTTATAGTGACTACTAGATAACTACATAACTCTCATCTAATTATTTGGTATTTTTAGATAAGAGAATATGAAAAGATGCAGGAGGAGCTAACCAAGATGAGCCAAGATATATTAACTATAGTAAGGACATGGATGCAATTCATTGAGAGGTTCTCGTTCTAGTTTACCATCAAGAGAAGCCAAATGATATGCCCCAAATCCATATTTATGAGTTATGATGTACGGTCCAAGATAATTAGGAGCAAATTTACCCCTTTTAATTAATTCCATATTAGTGACATGTCAATTTTATTTAAGCACAAGATCTCCAATATTAAATTCATGCTCTCTTATATGATGATTATATGTTTGTTTTAATCATTCTTGATATATATGAAGGTGATCAAGGGTTATTTTATAATTCTCATCTAAGAGTTTGAGCTAGGATGAATGCTCCTAATGGAAATCCTCATAAAAAATAATGCCTTTAAGTGAGACACAAAAGGGAAGGGATTTGGACTTCCAATATAATTATAGATTTTGAACCATAGACTAAAGAAAATATAATATCACCTATATGGGTTTGAATACTAGTCTGATATACCCACAAGGTGAAAGGGATATGAAGATGCCAATCCTTGCCAGCTTCATTAACAACTTTAGTTAGGTTTTTGACCAAAGTTTTATTAGATGCCTCTACTTGACCATTAGCTTAAGGATAATATGGCAATGAAAAACTCAATTTAATTTTAAATGAATCACATAATGCCTAGACTTTTTTATTCTTAAAAGATTTTCCATTATCAGTTATTATTTTATATGGAAATCCAAAATGACAAATAATGTGCTAGTGGATAAACTCCATAATATTTTATAACTTGGTCGAGATAAGTAGAAAACTTCCAACCACTTAATGAAGTATTTTGTAGTAGTGATAATAAAGACATGATGATGAGAGGATTTAGGATGAATTTACCCTCTAAGATTGAGCCCCCACTTAGAGAATAGCTATAAGTCCCTTAACACCTAAAACACTTTACTATGGACATGGGATAAGATTGCATGCTACTAACATTCTACACACCTATTAATGTATACACACAAATCTTGATTTAGAGTTGGCCAATAGTAACCTAGACATAAGATCTTCTTAGTAATTGTACAATGACTAAATTGTCCATAACATAACCCACCATGAACTTCCTAGATTGCTAAGGTTGCTTCATGATTTTGGAGAAAATGAAGAAGAATACCATTGAATCTATGCTTATATAAAACACCTCTAGTATGATATAGCAGGCAACTTTCTATTCAAAGACATGTCTGGCACCTTTGGATAGATGAGGATGAGATAATCATGTAGACAAATAATCAAATATTTGTGCATAACATGGATCATGTGGGTTTTCCTCAATATTATTAATAGATGGAAGATTGGTTCTTATATAGGAAGGTTAGTTGACTCAATGGATAAGGACAAATAGATTTGGATCCTAAGACAAAGATGGGATAAAAGAAGTAAGAGATGTCATAGTATCAGTGAGATTATTAGTTGATCTAGGGGTATCTTGGATACCATAATGTTTGAAGGTCGATAAAAGTTGATTGGCTAAGATCTTATATCTCTAAAGGACATTATTCTTGAATTGATACACACCAGTAATTTGATTGACCATTGGCTAAGAATCATTATATATATTAACGGACCTAACTCATAATGCAAGGGTAGTTTGGAGTCCTATAATCAATGCTTTGTACTTATCCATATTGTTGGTGCAATCAAAGTCTAACTTAAAATACAAAGGCATGGGAATACCTTGAGGCAAGATTAATATAATTCTTATGCCACCTCCTTTTTCACATTTAAACCCATCAAAGAATAGAGTTATTTCATATTTCCAGAGTAATTAGGAATGATCTACAAGGAAATTATAACCATTATTATAATAACCATGACTATAATCTATTTTTTAATTTGAATCCAAAGAAAGGGATTCTAAATCCAATGTCACAATTTATGTTGATTCTATTTTTGATGCTAATATTGATTCTTCATCTGATATGGTCATTTTGATAATGTTCTATTGAATGCTAAATTTTTGATAAGTAATAGCCTATGATGGCATAATGGGCTCAATAAAAAATTATTCATCTTGGAAGGGTTCAACATATACTAGCTCACCTAAGTGAATCCCCTCAAAGAGATGGAACCACTCAAGGGACATCTTGAAAAAATCATGTCTATCAAAGTGAGACTCCTCAATGAGTGGGAAGTGATAGATTCATCAGGAAATTCATAGTTGATTGGTTGATTATCACTAAGAAGTGCTTCAACTAGTTGATCAATAATAATCTACGCTTTAAAAAAAAATTGGTGAAGAAATTCAAGATCAAACTTAGCTATAAGAATACTCCATTTAGACATCCACTAATTTTGGTAAGGCTTAGAATGCATGAAATTAAGGGGATCATTACTCATAATTATGTACATCTTACTATTAAGTAGGTAATGATGAAGTTTATAAGCTATAATGACCAATGCTAGGCATAGTCTTTTGGTATGTAGATAATGTGTTTCATATTCTATAAGGGTATAACTTACAAAATAAATAGCTTTCTCTTTGTGATGCTCATATCAATGGGCAAGCATAACACCTAGAGCATGATTTATAGTTGAGATAAAAACATAGAAAGGTTACCCTTCCTTAGGTGGAGTGAGGATAGAAGGTGATAAAAGATAGTATTTGAGCATGTTAAAGGATTCTTGACAATGAGAATACCATATAAAGAGACTATCATTATTTAATAGATGGTGGAAAGATTGAAATCAATTAGAGAGCTGGGAAATAAAATGATGAATAGACTAGAGCTTGCCTTCTAAACTACAAAGAAGCTTAAGGTTGGATGGAGGAGGTATCTTTAAAATAGCCTTGATTTTAGTGGGATCCAATTGTATTTTGTGAATAGAAACAATAAAACCTAGAATTTTACACATCAAGATTCCAAAATGAACTTTTTAGATTTAGACAAACATGATACTGGAGTAGATGATTGAAAATAATGTTAAGTATAGAAAGGTGATCTTTGCAAAGCTTTCACTTCTCAAGGAGATCATCTACATAGTCCTCGACAATTTTATGGATTATGTCATGAAATATATAATTCATGTCACATTGATAAATGGATCCTATATTATTTAAGCCAAAATTCATAACATAGTAGTAAAATGTCCCCCAAGGACTAACAAATGTAGTTTTATGTTGATCTTCTAGTACAATAAGTATTTGATTGTAAACAAAAAACCATCCATAAGGGATAACATTTAATGACTAGTATTCAAATCCACTAATTGATTGATTTTAGGGAGAGGGAAATAATTTATTAGAAAGGAAAGATTTAAATCATGAAAGTTTGTACAAATACGAAGTCCCCCTATAGGCTTAGTGATCAGAACAATGTTGGACATCCATTGAGGATAATCAATAGGTTGAATAAAATTAGTAGATAAAAGGTACTATTGTTCCTCTTTTATTAGGAGTGTGATATGAGGATGCATTTTATGGAGTTTTTGCTTCATCAGCTCAGCATCAAGAAAGGTAATGATGTTATGGATAATGATTGAGGGGTCAATACCAGGCATATCATTATAAGACTAAGTAAAGACCTTACTAAAATCTGATAAAAAAGTGGTAAAATCTTGATTTTATTATCCATATAAGGATTTAATAATTTTAATAATATTTAGGGTTTCCTAAGAACTAATATTAATATGAGTAGTGGCTTCATTTAATAAGCTAGACGTTTCAGATGGAAGAGAATTATGTAAATAAGAGTTTTCATCACCTAAATGAATCAAAATGACTCATCATCTTGACACTAAAAAATAGGGATAGTTGGTGTATCATGTCCTATTAAGTTAGGATATAATAAGGGGATGGTTCATATTTTTCCATCACAGTGGAAGATGAGGGGTTCTAAGGATATCATATTGACTAAAAAGAAAAGTTAGGAGGGATGGATATGATATCACTAGTCAAGGCAGAGGTGTCAGATGAGGAAGATGGTTCTTCTTCTTTAAAAGATGGTAGAAGAATAGGTTTGGGGATGGATTTATAATATTTCTTAAAACTAATCCATACTTTTCATATGGTTTTCTAAAATCTCCTAATGTGATATCATGAGAACCTTTCTCATATCTACCCATGCCAAAGCCTTTTTAGGAACATTGATAAAGGTAGTTTTCAATGAACTGATGATTGATAAGAAAGGATAAATTGGATGTAAATGGTTTAACATAAGTACTATCATCAAGTTTTGAGGTATCTTGATTGATGCCACCATATATTAAGTGAGTACATAATAAGGGTCATCCAAAAGGAATGAACTCACCTAGACTAGGTGAATACATGGGTTTCTTATCAAGATAGCCATATTCTCTAAGAGTAGGTAAGGTATTAAGGTTTAATAACTGATATTTCCCCATTAAAATCTAGAATATGTATTTTTAAAGTAGGGATAGTCATGATAGTTATGTCTTGATTAGAATATGAAGATGGAATTGTATCAGGTGAGAGTATTATGACATTGCTTGGTTGAAAGGTGAAGTTGCATGATTTTAAAGGATGAGGATCATAAGGGATGATGTATACCTATCCTTCATGTTCATATTTTAGGCATCAATGGACTATGGAGGTTACACATTGCATGACGTGAATCCATGGATGTCCAAATAAAATGTTATATTGAAATATCCCTTTAATAACATAAAAGAGTTTATGAATGGTGAGAGGACCTACATAAATGAGGAGAATGACTTTCCTACCATTGGTACTACCATGCCATTAAACACATGAAAAATCATTGAGGATTGAGAAATAATTATTTTTGGTAGTTATAATTATTAGAAATCATGTGAGGAAATAATATTAATACTGGCCCTAGTATCATTCATAACTCTTTTATTTTGAGATTGATTTATTTGAGCTATAATGAAAAAGGTGGGATCTTGATCTTCAAGAAATAAAGGAACAACCTTAGAATTAGTAAAACTAAAAGTGGAGACCATTTGGAGGGATCATATAAAAGTTGACAAAGGTTGAGGTTCATCTAGTCAGACCTTAATATCTCAAAGAGCTTATATCATTGCCTATGGATATTGTGGAGAGTTTTCAATAAGCTCATATAATGACATCTTTATAGGAGTTTGGTGGAGTTGTTATAATATGGAGATTTGTACTAACTCCTTGGCTTTAGCTGGGGTAGTTATTGTAAGAGAAAATTTAGGATTTTATTTATATGTTTTAAGGTACTAGGTGCAGAGGCTCTTGTTATTAAAACCTTAGATTTATCAAGATTTTGGTTTTGAGAGTGGGTGGTTACATGGATGACATAAATGTGTAATAAAGGTGGATCTAAAGAGGCTACTAACTATTTATCACTTATAGGACTAGTAGGATTATGGGTGGGTGGAATGGATGGAATAGTGACCTTTTTCTTAGAATTTTAATCATTAAGATCATCAATTAAGAGGTTATCATCCTAGACTAGTTGTTGGAATGTAGCCTTGAGGGTTCCATAGTTTTATGTATCATGTCCAGGTACTCTATGATATGCACATATTTCCTGATTTCTATACCAAGTAGGTCTTTAGGGGTGAATATAAATATACCGTATAGGTGGCAACATAATTAGGGATGTATCCAATAATTTTTTTAATATTACAGCATAAGATCCCTTTAATGGGTCATATTATGGTTTTACAAGGGTTTTGATAATAGGCTCTTTTGACAAAGTATTACTGATTTGGTTTTGTCACTTAGCCTTTATAGGAGGGAAAACTTTAGGATCTATTGCTTTAGGTTTCTCTAATGGTCCCTTAATGGAGGAAGGTTGATATCAATATAGAGGTGTGACTAATAATTGAGGAAAACTTTGTATTATCCCACACATTTGAATAGAAGCACCTATGATAGGTACAAAAGATGGATGGGGACCTAAAATAGATGATGGAGATGGTACAAAAGGGATAGGTCCTTTGCTATTTCATGTGTTAAAAATAGAGGGGGTATTTAGACTAAGGTTTTTATCTTTTGACATTTGAAAAAGATCAAATTTAACCTAAGATTGAGCTAAGGTTTTCTTTGGTAGAACACCAAAACAATTTTCCTAGCTATCGATGATAGGAGATTTATCATTTCCTTTAGTATCTTTGAGGTAAGGAGGTGTTATGGTAGAATATGGTTTCAAAGGGTCAAGGTTTTGGGTAAATGGATAGGATCTCATTATATGCTTTACAGGGATCAAAGGGGTGGAATGTCTAACTCTAGAAGTATAAAGATATTTATTTGTAACATCTTGAGGAGTAGTTTCATTTTCCCCTTTAGGAGATTTAGTGTGAAAAGGTGATGGTTCATGTGAACGATCTCATTTAATGAGATCATGGAGTCCTAAAATGTTTTTGGACTAGTTTTAATGATCTCAAGTTGACTCATATCAAAAGCATCTCCTGTAAGGAGATCTAAGAATAAAGGTTTCTCTGGGACTTCTTTAGGTGATAACTAATCATAGATTATGTCAATCATATGTGCAGCCTAATTTTGTGTTTTTCTAGGGTTGGTTTAGACTACGTTTGATGTGGATGGATGGTTTGGAAATGGTTATTTGAAAATATCTAAAGATTTGTTAGGAGGAGCATTTAGATTGTCCAACCAAAGGTCCCCCTTTTTAATGAGGTTATGTACCAATCATTCAAAGGATTGGCATCATTTTATGTCATGACTTATTACTCTATGATAAGTGAAAAACTCATCTTATTTATATAAATTAGGTTTAGGATGTGTATCATTAACTAGTATAATTGGAGGGAGTTTAATAGCATTTACTTGTATGAGTTTATCTAATACCAAAGTATAAGGCTTTTTTATAGGGGTATATTTCTTAGGGTTAAAATGAGTAAGGCCCCTAGGTTACTATGTATGAGAAGTGGGAGACCAAAATTGGTTGGATGATGAAGAGGAAGAGGTTTTTATAGTAATGGCATTTAATACCCCTTTTGGTTTAGGATTATTACTATTGCTTTTGGAGGGGTTAGTTTTGAAGTTCTTATTATGCAACTTAGCTTTTCCCTCTTCAATGCCATGAATTTCAAGCTTATGGGCCATTGTAAAGGCTTCATAAAAAGTCTTAAAATTTTGAATTTTTAACATGGATGATATATGTTTTGCATAAGAACATGAAAAAAATTTAATTAATTCTATTTGTGGCAAGGAAAAGGTTAGTTGGTTGATTAAGTTATGCCATCAATCCATAAAGTTTGATATGTATTCATCATCAAACTATCTAATAGCATAAAGATCTGTGATAGTTTATTTTTGAGAAATATTTATTGAAAAGTGTTCTAAGAAAATTTGGGCAAACTGCCCAAAGGAAAAGAGAGAATGTTATGGAATGGAATTGTACCAATCCAATATAGATCTTGCTAACAATATGGGAAATGTTAAAAGTAGGAGGGCATCATAATATGCTATAAGATAGCATGAATTTCGAAAGGCTCTAAGGTGTTTCTAGGGATCTTGTTTGTTTTAGAATTTATTTAGATCCCATTGCAAGGGATATGGTTAGATAGCGACAGAGGGATGGATTAGCTCATTACAAATTTTCTTGTATGTGAGCATCATATTATGTATAGAGGTAGAGGATTACAAACTATACATCTTATTAATGAGGATTTTTATAAGGTTTATCTAAGTATTAATCTAAGGCACACTTCCTAAAACACCTTGGTGAAAGGGTTGATAACTTGGTAAAGAGGTAGACATAGGCTATGAGGGAAGGTATCTTGCTATAGTAGACATAATAAGTTAAGATGCCACCACATATTGTGGGACTTGTAGTATAATATTTTGATGTGGGAAGGATTTTAAGTAAGTGTTTATCAGTAGTTGTGATGAAGCCACATGCTAGGTGACTGAGGAGACATACTATTGGAGAGGTTGTGTTAAAGGGATTTTTTATGTGTGAGGTATTTTATATGTGTGAGGAATTTGCTATGAAATGTATGCTAACTTTGTCCTAATAGGTACGAGACTTACAGGAATTGACACCATTAATGTTTGGGAAGGTATAGTGGATATAGGCTAAGTGGTATTTTGAATCTGAGTAACATGGTTTAGAGAACTAGTAGATACTATAGGTGGTTGGTTTCATAAAGATTGCATCACCTAGGTATTAGAAACAAATGGAACAGATTAAATGCAAAAGGTTACCATGGCTATGGTAAATTCTCCAATTCTCTTAGTTCCCTTGAAAGCCATCCCATACATATGTGGAGAGCCTTGGGTATTGGGGGAAGGAGAAATATGTATTCCTCAACTATTAAGATAATAATTAAGAGTAATGGGGTTATTGTCTAGCATTACCATAAAGGAAGGATCTCCTTGAGTATAATATTGTGGAAACATATGCTTATGAAAGGACTCAAGGGAAGAAGTGGGACTAGGTGTAGGTTCCATTGGAGAGGATATAACACCCTCCTTGGATTATTTCTTTGACTGTTGCCTAGTTATAACCATGAGATAGAAAGATAAAAACAAAAAATAAAATAAATAAATAAAATAAAAATTTCCTTTTGAATTATCTTGTTTTAATGATTGACGAAAGACACACACACTAAGTTCATTCAAAAAAAATTTATCTGTTTTAACTTTAAGATGTGAAAGGAAATACAAAAAAAGAAAAGATATTGAAGGTCTTAAGAAATGGTAATCTAAAGATGGTTTCAAGTATTTTTGTTTTAGTGCTCAAATAATATTTGTATTGGTATTTTTATGTGGCTTGATACATGTGTCTTTCTCCCCTCATGTCACAATCCCATAGCAACTGTAGGTGCTTTGCCAAAATATACAATGGTCCAAAGATTATAATTAGCTGGAGAACTGAGTTGGTCCTCCCCTTGGTGGTGAAATCCAAGTAGGATATTTAAGAGAAAGGTTTTTGTGAGGTGATTAAATCCCCATAAATTTACTTATGTCAAGTGTTAATATGTGTTTATTATAAGAGTGATTTGGCTTTTGTGTGGATAAAGTGATGGCAATGATAGATTTCTACTTAGATTATTCTATGTGAAAGAACCTAAACAGGAAAGATGAATGAAATTTATATTAACTTTTTAAGAAAATTAAATAAATTTTAATCCTAATGTCATATTTGGATGAATTCAAAAAACAAAGAAAGGGAAAGAGAGCAAATTCAATGATTTTGAATCTAATAAAGAAAAATCAGACCTGTAGGTCCCATTTGGCATGCTCAAATGTTTTAGTATTTTTATGATTTTTTAATGTGATTTAATTATCTACTAAAATAAAAGTAAATATAGGGTTTATATTTAATTGGTTATGAAGGTTGATTGCATAATTTTTATCAATATTTGTGATAAATCCTCTTTGGGTAAGGAAGAATGACCTAAAATTCATCACACTTAAACAAAAAATGGATTAATAGAAAAATAATTGGGTTGCTTAGTAAGAAAATAGTCTCAAGAAGTGATATGATCCCTTAGATGGATGGTAGCCCATGTTCAACATTCATGTTTACAATTAAACATGAAATTACAAAGATATATATGGATAGGATGAAAATAGACAATGCCAAAGATAACTTAATCTATAGCAAAATTAATATGATAAAATTATTTATCCCAAAATTTAGTTACAATATCAACATATTCTTGTATTATAGCCAATTATTCATTAATGTATTTAGAATTACATATAAAAGCCACAATGTAACATCCTGTCTCAAATGTAATGTCACTCTGATTGACAAATAGTGGTTGAGGGACTATGGGAAGATCAAATATGCTAATGGAATCATGTACTAATCTAGGTAGGGTCATCTACATGAAAATATATAATTTGGAAAAACCAAACTTTAGATTTTATAGATGCTAAAGATGAAAAATAGATTATTTAAATCTATTTTTATATTTTAGTATAGATCAATGACAATCCTATAGGATCAAAATCAATTCTATAGGATCAACATCGAATCAGATAAATTGATGTTGATTTTGTGTAGTAGTGTTGAACTATAAAATGGACTATAATGATAGCCTACAAAATTGATAAAATAATCAAAACTGAATGTAAATAAAAACACAAAGATTGTAGAAGATAAATAAAACTTAAATAAGATAAGATAGTGACCTTGGATGGTTGAAAATGTTTGGATAAAGAGATGCCAAAATGAGGTAGATGGACTTTAAAACTTGCTTGATAATGTGGTCAATCAAGTGTTCTACAAAGTGATAAGATGATGCTAATGTCTATATATGGGTTTAAGACTATTTTGGATATAATTTCATGATTAAAATGGATTCCTTCCTTTCATATTCATTCCTCTTAAGCAATGGAAGTTTTTTGAATATTTATGGATCGATTTTTATCCTAACCGATCGATGTCAATCATGGAGGATCGACATCGATCCACCTGATTTGGTAAAAGTTGGCTAAGGCTATTTTGAGCCACATGCCAAACTTAATGAATATAACACTAAGGTGTTTACATGGATTCTTAATGAGGGTATGTTGTTAGGACGTTTGTGTAATTTATTTTTATTTGATTTTTGTGGATTTTATGCTTAAGGGTGGTAAATAGTAATTAATAGAATTAATTACCATGGGTAAATATGGGTTAATTATTATTTAAATTCAATTAACCTATGTGGTAAAGGTAAATTTAGTTATTTAAAATAATTACCCATGGGGGCTGTTATGTTAGAAATAACATAAATATGATGATGCATATTCTAATACACAATGGTGTATAAAACTAGCATCTACAGTATCTTTGAATCTTTTAATGTGTTCTTCAGTAGTTGTGACACCATTAGGACTAAATGTGGGAAAATAATTTCTAGGATTATATGGAAGATCATGTACCACACCTTGCACATTAATTTAATAACCACCTAACAAAGTCATACATTGATAGGTATTAAATATAATAAAACCTTAAACTGGTAAAGTTGGCAGACTTTGAAATTCTAAGCTTACCTTTGTTAGATCTATCTCTCCTATGAACTTCTAATGAAATAAGTGGTTCTCTTGTCTCTGAACGTGCAATAGTCATGATCCTTGGCAATCATAGATTGTGAGATTTGAATCCTATTTATAATATGATGTTTAAACCTTATTTTAGTAAAGAACAATGATCAAACTTACACATTAAGAAAATTTTGTGCAATTATGTATAAAGAACAATAAAGGATGACAATATCTAACTAAATTATCTCAAAAATGTATCCATACCCATAAATATGAATGATCTTTACATGTTTAGACTCAAATAAGATCAAATTTGTAAAGTATCAGTCAATATTTCAACAAAACTACTATTACTAACCTCAAACCTATTGGATCTCAAAGCCTAATATATCATTTCCATAACTTGTCATGTATATTCAAATAATGGTTACCTTTGTCTAATAATCACAAAGACTGGTCTAAAACCACTTATACCAATTATATTTATACAAATTAATTTAAGTAAGCACAAATATGCAAAGAATTCATTGATATATGATCAAAATACACTTAAAATTAACAAAGATACTTTAAATATAGTAAGAAATAACTAAGACCCTCCTTCTAGTACCATTGAAGTTATTCCTTGTTGATCCTTGAAAGTGTATAAAAGGTGGTTCAAAGTGTTTAAGAAATATTTCTCATTTCTAAATTCTAGGACTTCAATGCATGAGTTTCCTATTGTGATAAATTTATTATCTTTTGTGGAGTAGAGGTAAATCAAATGAACTATTTCACAAGTTTATATTAGTGGTGGTTGGGAACCATCATGGCCTATAGTTATCTTTTCAAATAATGAATAATTCTAAACTAATAATAGTGAATTATGATCAAACCTATGTTTAAAGACTAATCTAAGATGGATATTTATAATGGAAATTAAACCAGATTGAATTGATTAAAAAAGAAGCAAAAAGGTAGCGAAAAGAAGAAATATATTATTTATCTTCAATCCAAACATCATGACAAACTTCTAATTTTATCTGAACATTTACTTAAAACCAATGTATGATTTGAAATATCTTAATGCCAAATCCTATCACACATCAGACACACATCTAAAGAAAGTGAAAATAGGGAAAATAAGAATTAGGTTTACTTTAAATATTTACCCATGCAAGCAAATAACATAAGCACATCCACAAGAAGAGTAAATAAATCAAAATAAACCTAATAAATTTCAACTAATCTAACATCAACATACATTAGAAACTCTACATTTAAACATGCACATCCATAATTCATAAGAACCATTCAAATCTAAAAATTAGACCAAACAAGTGAGAGAGAACCCATGATAATAAATGACACAATTAAATATGTAAAAACTTTGAATAACTCCTTATATTAATTTATAAAAAGTTAAAAAATGGTTTTTTGCTAAAAAAATTCTCCCCTTTTACAATTAGTAATACCTCTTTATAAAGACAATTCATGAGGTATGCTTGTCAGTAATCTCAAATTACATTTATACAAGTGTTAGGGATAGTTTTCCTTTTAACAATGTTCCAAAATATACTATAAACTTCGTAATAGACTAACCTATAGACAATGTTATTTACAAATTACACATGACTTTATAAAAGAGTATTCTATTTTTTAAAAATATACAATGTTTGGTTACAAAAATAATATTCCTAATTCAACTAATTTTGAGTCCCTTGTGTTGATGTGGTCCCATAATTCTATTGAAGAACCTTCATTTCCTTTTCATGTTGCTCATTAGTTAAGTTGAGGTTAACAATACACTCCATGAAGAGTTCATCTTCTTGGTCTACCAAGTTTTTAAGATCCTTGTCATCTCTTCCCAAACCCTCCTTTATGCTTCTAGATTTAGTAATATTTCCATTCATTATTAAAATCATGTCTATGACCCTACTATTATTTATTATAGTAATTCTCTTACTTCTCACTTCTTGTATGACCAGGGTGGATATAAGGTTAAACTCCTCATCAATGATGAGACCCATGGAACTAAGTGTATATGGTTTAGTGATCATGGTCCCAAGTAAATGCTCCATCCTATTATGTGGCTATTTGGGATCCTCAAGGAGATTTTCTAAGTTCTTAGACATGTGATCAAAATTTTGATCTTTTCCACAAGAAACCCCATGACTATGTTCAAATGAGCCAAGATAATTATCTTGAAATCATGGATTTGATCTTCAATCAAGATATTGATCAAATCCTTTTTTTTGTTTGAGATCTACCATTAATGGATTATACTATTGGATACTTCACCCTATCAGCTTAATACACTTTTCCTAGTCTTTATTTACTTTAAATACTCAAACATATCAAACAAAGAGGCTTCAAACATCTTTATCATTGATTTTGGGAATTATAGGACAACATGTTTCTCTAAATTATCCTTTTTTATTGCATGCCTTTGAGGGTAGCTTGTAACTATGTTGATTGTGATTGAGCTAATTCAAGGACATTCTCCTCAAAGATAGGATTTTTATATGGTTTTTTCCCTACCACTAGAGTCAGACCAAATTAAGGTTTTACCTTTTATAAAGTAAAATATTGTCCACCAACCATGGCCTCCTTTTCTATTACCCTTTGTAAACTAGTAGTTGTTGGGTTAAACTTGACACCAACTAAGGATTTTGTCACCTTGGGAGTTAGAATCTCCATTTGTGCTCTACTTGATTCTGATAGAGGAGCCATCCTATTCTCATTTTCCTTTTACAATGCCATAATCCATTGCATGAGCTCTTCATGCACATTGATGTTGATAGACTTCATTATTTCCCAAGGATGGTGTATAGTAGGTATTTTCTAAAATTTTCCATAGATGAACCATTTTATAATGGTTGGAGCATGAATCAAGTTCTCTTCACTAAAGATATTGACTTCACTCAAAGGATAAGTGAAAGTCACCTTAGGTCTCTTGGCCTTTATTGGAACCAAGGCCATCTCAACTTTTATTTTGGGGGGATTAAATGAACTAGCTCCAATATGTATTCCCCTTTTCCTCTTTTATTTCTTCCATCTATGCCTCTTCTTCATTCTATTCATAGGTACTGGACAACATTTTCAAAGCATCTTCAACTATCTCCCTAGTGCCTAATTCTACCATGTGAATCTCTTAAATAGGTGATCCTTTCTCTATTGCATGGGTTGAAGATGATGTTATCTCATCTTATCTTCTTTCTTCTAACCTTTACTTAATCTATGTTTTTTCTTGTGGTTGAGCTGGTAGAGGTCTAATAATTACACTTCTTAGCAAATGAAGATACCTTGGTTCTAACTACCATCTATCATCTCTTCTTTTGTGCTCCCTTAATATCCTATTTTCTATATTGATGTTGTGTATTTTCCATCTCCCTATGACCTAATAAAATGAATATGCTTTTGTGTATATGGGGTCAAATGGACTAGGATAGTGATCATAAGGAACATTTAACATATTTGATTTCATATGTTCCTTAACTCTCCCATGGGGATCCCACAACCTTAGCTCATCAATTTGTAAGTTGAAGGAGGTCATGTGCTTAGATACAACCTTAATATTGTCACATTTTTCAAAAAGAGTCCTTCTAATGGTTATGGGGAGGGTGTGAAGTAGTCTATTCCTTTTTATTTTTCACAAACCATCTATTCCATTACATATTTGATAAGCTACCTCTTGCTCTATTAGTTTGATTGGTACATGAAGAGGTAGTCTAAGTGGGGTACATTATATCCCTTTAATCTTTATTTTAGTGTAATTTGTATATAGCCATATATCTCCCATGGATTCAACATTCTTCTTTATTAGAGGGTTGACCTTCATCATTAGGATCCCTATGATGGCCTCAATAAGGGATGGGTAAACACAATCACATATGAACTAGATGTGGTCCCTGTATTTGAATATATGTAGCTTGGAATAGTACTATGAAACTATTTATGTTCCATTAGGTGACCATTCCTTAATGTTGGAAATTTTTGTTTTAGCAAGGAGGGCATATAGAAGGCATGACATCATATAAAATAGATTCCTAGTCTTCTTCTTGAATGTAAAAAATTATCTACTCAAATAGGTGTTGATTACTTCACCAAGAGGAGGGTTGGTTTGATTCTCAACCATAAAATAGACAAAGGGGACCAAAAGTTTATCCACATATGTAGTGGTTGGATTTTAACACAATTTTTTCATCATTGTAATGATCTTCCTAATCCCAAGTCTGAATTGGTTAATGAGGATGTTGTTATTGAAGTCTAAAAACACTTGGTTCCTAGAATATAGCCATAGGGTAAGGATGGTCCTTAAATAATTCTCTTTGGACTAATTTTTAATTTTGGTTAGGTGTAATTTGGGTTTAGGCAATTTTTAGTAGTTTTTAAAGTCTATGGGGAAAATGCAAGCAATATTCTTGAAATTATATTCATGCATAATCATGCCCTTATCAATTTTACCATCCTTAAAAATAGTAGAAATAATGTTGATATAGTGAAGTACCTCAAGTTTTAATACTACATAATGTAGGCTTTTTATTTGGATAACAACTATGTCATAGTATCTTCTCTTCATAGAAATGTTCTTCTCCTCATCTTTTGTAATGGCTAACTATTCTTTAATGGTCCAAAATAGGTTAGACTAATTGTTATCTCCAATGTTTAGAGTTGTGGAATTAAACTACATGTCCTTTAAAATCCTTACTTCAACATCTGAAGTCAAATAGATCTCCACTACTTCCTTGGAAACACCTTTTTGAGCTACCATGGTAGTGAACTTTGTTAAATTGCTCACTAGTAGATTGTACGTTGGCTATGGATTGAATTGTTCTCACACAAATAATAATGAAAATGTCATAGGCTTGATTATGATCAATTTAGGGTTGAATTAGGAAGTTTTTACTTGCTAGGGTTTTTTTTTATGTCTTCTCAATGCTTTAATGGTGGTAACTAGTTCAAATAGTGATCTTCATGCCTTTAATTTTATTTAGATCATGAATTTATACCTTTGCCTTTTGTCAGTCCACTAAGTCTTTAAATATATCATTTTTTGATTATGTGGCATCACCATGGAATCTTCATGGCATCTTTATGGCATTTATCTCATTAATATTTAAAAATTGATCATTTCCCTTTAAAAATTTCATCTTTATTTCACACCATTGGATTATCCTTGCATAGATTAATGTGGACCATTTATCTCAATCCAAGGGATCAAATTCGATTGGCCATTTTGTCATATTCCATGAATTCATTACACTTGTCACCACTATGTTTGTTATAGCTTTGTTGAAAATTACACCTTCATATTATACCATTGGATAATTTTTGCTCAGGGGAATACACACCATTAATATTTATCCAAAGGATTTTGTACCTTAATCCACATACCATTGATTACAATGTGTATGTTTGAATACATACCATTGATCTTCTAAAGGTGATTTAGCTTTAATTTGTGGCATGTAGCTATGCCACTTATCATTTTTGTGTTTATTCATAGGGTTCTTGACATTTTAGCCTTCATTACACACTATTTGATTTTGTTTAGTTGGATCAACATGCTCCATTGGATCTCAATCCGAGAGGTGGAATGCCATTGGATACTCAATGTTAATTTTTTAAAAGTGTGACACTTATCACCTTATCATTTGTCTCAAGGATCCATTAAGTCTTTAACTTAATATGCACCATCGATCAAAATGTGTACTCTTAAATTTGTACCATTGATCTTCTGGGACATGTTTGAGTTTCAAATTAGGGCCACAACTTAAATTTTCAACTTTGATCATGAATTATCAGATCAAATTTACCCAAGTAAATGTGCATTGTTGATCAAGATGGTTGACTTATTGAATCATACACTCTATTAGATATTTTTCTCTTAAGAAAATGTAGACCATCGATCTTTTAGCCAAAAAAAATTAAGTCTGTCTCGAGAACATAAATAACCTAGAATAAAGTTTTTATATTGTGACTTTATTTTGTGTTAATAAACATGAATAAGGCCTTAGGATAACATTTTTTAAGTTAAGTTTCAAACATAATAAAGGGGACCCTGTGAATAATAAAAGACAACATAAAGTCTTAGCCTAAAGTTTTTATTGTATTAATAAATATAATTAAAACTTTAGGATAAGGATTTTAGGCTAAGTTTATAATAAAAAGAAGACTTTATTTAGTTAGACCATGTTAATAATAAAATAGACCAAATGGAAATAGCACATAAAGGGACCAAGAATAAAATTTTTAGACTAAGGTTTGGCTATGTTGATAAACATAATGAAACCTTAATATTAAAATTAAATTAGGTCCATGGCATAATTAAAGTGTTCCTACATAGATTATTTTGACACAATTTGGATTCAAATGGAAGGACTTGAGATAGGGTAATTTGAATAAGGATTTTAAGATGGATTCAATTTTATTTTCAACAAACCAAAGGCTAGTAAAAATAAAATATTAACATTAAATCATGAAACTCAGGCATTGCCTATTCCAAGTGGATTTTGTTAATCCTACAACTTGAAACACAGAGATCCCATGTTAGAAATTTTAAACAAGATTAAACCAAACTCATGTGAAAATATGTCAAAAAAACTAGGTGTAGATGATCTTAAAATAAATATAATGTTCAAAACATTCCAATGGTACTTTTATAAATTGAATTTAACAATTCAGATCATAAATTTTCAAACTTTACTACAAGGGTCCCTAGTTTTTAGGAATGGGGGTATGTTGACCTCTACAAGTTTGTCATATTAACACCATGCATCAATATTTTTTTGAGCCCAAGTTTGAACTTAGTAATATTGGTTTCATTATTATGCATATAGTTTATATGACACAATACATTTAGAAACTTATTATCATATTTAATAATAGACATGTTTTCCTACTTTAGAGTTAAAAATCAATGATTTTCTAATCTTTATACTTAGCATTCAAGTATCTTTTGTGAAATTGAGTCTCAAAAAATGACCAATAAAGGTTCAAGGGCTGATGTCCTTCATGTCACAAAGGTGATTCCACCATATTGTTTCAGGACCAACCAGTTAATAGGCTTTCACCTTGGCTTTCACATTTGATGGTGTGTTGTGTGGGTTGAAATATTTATCCTTGAGTACCACCATTGCATTGACTACATCACCTAATTGTTCACTTGAAAAGGTAGGTGATGGAAGCTTCTATAGATCCTTGATGATTGGGTTAACTATAGTCAAAGGTAATTCTTGAATTACAATTCCTTCCACCTATCCCATTTCTAAACTAGCTACTTCTTGGGATACCCTTTCAAAATTGTTTAACCTTTGTTCTTCGTTGTCAATATTTCCTTGCAAAGTGTTAAGGGATGTCAAAATTCCATTGAGGATTTACTCATGCTTGTTGGTTGTATTCCCACTAACTGCATCGACATTAGGAACCATAGTATAATTATCAACATCATTTATGGGAAACTCTTCATGGTTATGAATGGGGATGCAACCATGATGACCCCTTCCTCATCTTGTACCCATGCCCCTAGTTAGGTCAACATTTAATGGTTTAACATAGAGGTTACTACTGATTGATTACATTCTAACCATCTTAATTGTTATAAATTAAAAGATCAGTAGAATACAAATTTAACAAGAAAATATTCATTCCCAAAGTTCCCTAGAGAAGAAAAATGCTTTAATTCTAGATGAAACAACCCTAATTTTTTTTTGGAACTATATATCAGAGTATATTTTTAGATGCATGTTAGACCCAATACCTCACTTATTGATGTAAGTGATAATAATTTAATGCACTCACATATGTGTAATCAAAATTGAAAGAGGTAAACTAAGGTAATTTTCTAGGGCTAACTACATACAAAGGGTACTATAGGGAATCACATTACCTTTAATGATTTTTAAAGGGTTTAGTTCATATTGATGTACACATACACAAATAGGAGATGAGTGCCATATGTGGCACTTTTTATTCTACATAGGACCATTTATATGTCTTTAACCCTACATAAATACCTCACTCTCCTTAGTGGGTTTTAGTTTCACTCAAGAATGGTTAAGTTCTTATGATCTATTTAATATCAAAGGATAACTATAACATTCTATGTTATCATTCAGGTTAAAATAGATTTACGTTATAAGTATAGGTTAATTTATTTATCTAATATTATAATCAAAAATAATTTTAGATAAGTAAATTATAAATAGAAACTAGAAATCAATTCAACACATGTAGATGTATGTTAATTATGCAGTAGAAAATACTATTTCCTAAAAGAGAACATAACAAGAATAGATTAAAACTCATGTCCTTGTAGGCATCTATTAGTTCTACTAGCCCAAGTGGTAATCACCTCATGGCCTAAAGGTCACATCACCATTACTTTATTAGTTCACATAGCACTCAATTAATAAGCATGATTGTCATTATTAAAATAAATGAATAGTGATATAGTTATGATCAATATCATTATTGATTAAGTAAATTTCATGGATAACCTATAATTAAATCAATGTTATGACATTATATTAGCATAGCCTATGAGATTTAATAAAATAAGATAGCATCAAAACATATTACAACCAAAAGTATTTATATTCAAACAATTATTGATCATGCAATTATTTATAAGGTTAAAAGGAAGAACATATCTAATTCATATAACCTTAGATATATTCTAATATCTTCCATATATACTTTAACTTAGGATTAATTTTAAATGATAAAAAATCTTTCATCATAACCATTCATATCGAAAATAACTCATTAAAGAGACAATCCCATCTATATAATAATTTCTATTATCATATAAGGTAAAACATTTCATCATGAACAAGTATAATAAAACATCATACTTCATATTTGAACAAATATAATCTAAGCTTTCATTCAATATATTTTAAATGAACCAAATGCTTTAAACGTACATGAATAACAAAATATTTCCATACAACTAAATGTATATAACTCATACAAATAGAAATTCATCTGAGTTTCAAGTTTAGTGGAACCCAAATAGAATGTTTCACTTAGGTAAATTTTACAAATTTATGTTAGGCATGCCATGATATAGTAATGTAACAAGTTTATCCAACAAAAAAGGGGGAAAAGCACATGCAATGCAAAAAGATGAAAATCAAAAAGTAGGCATGCCTTTATCATTTATTTATACAAGATAAAATGAAGTAGAGAATAATATATAACTAACTCATTTCATATGTTGGAGTAATATAACATGGTTTCAGAGTTAATTATATATTAACTCATATAATAATTACAATTTAATTCCATTACAAGTAGCCTTTGTAATACACTACTCAAAAAATTCTATCCATGTCTACAAAACATCTTATATTAAATGAGAGAAATAGATCAACTTAGAAATTATTACTTATTCCATAAAATATGAACTATTAAATGAGATAATGAAAGTAATACTTTTATATTTAATAATAATTATATACATACCTTTATACGCAACTAGGTATGTTTGAATTATGTATAGGGGAAGAGGATTTCATTTATGTTTTTTATATTCACCAGTAGTGAGTATGAACTGGAATAATCAAATAATCCATGCATAGTTAAAACAACTAATAAATATCCATGTTCTATACATCTTTTAATTATTACAACATCATATGTAAAAAATTCACAAGTATATATATTTTAATGAATCAATTATAATCATTATGCTAATTTATTTTATAAAACAAAGTCTGTATTTTTCTACATCAAGAAAACATATGTATATGTTTGAGTATCTATTATTCATATTAAATATCATGATCACATGACCAAATAAAATATTAGTTTTGAATTAATACTATCAATAAAATACTCTAAGTTACTTGTCATTTATAATTTTAATGCTTATAAGTAACAATATGTATATGACTAAGTAAATTTTTACTCATAATAATCATCAAGTAAATCTGATCTAATAACAAGAGCATACAACTAAATCACGAAACCAATACTACATTGATTAAATTTTAAGGTTACTCTAATTTACCAACATACATGAAGTCTATATTAACTTATCATGATCATATAACTAAATCAAAATATTAATTTTGTGTTAATAATGTCAACATAATACTTTAAAAACTGGAAGGAGAACTATCTATATGTTCAATAATTTAGCATATAAAATGAATTACCTTCATCAACATCAACCACTTCATATTATTATTATTTAAGCTTGGATTCCTCTTCATACATTCTATCAACATAGGTTATCATATTAACATAATTAAACAATATCATATCAAGATAGAATATTTACTATGTTCATAAATCAAATAACATTAAACATTAACAACTAAGTAA